>PVKA01017029.1:0-46733 GCA_004027165.1 Ctenomys sociabilis | reverse complement strand
AATTTGAATTAAAAGTACTTATCTGGAAGTAATACTTTGAAATTGTGTTTCATCATATGTTTATGTAAGAATATAGTTCAGTATCAATCTGAGAAACATTTAAATAGAAAGGCAGATCCTTTGCAAAGAAATTTACATGTTTTCAAACTGGGAATGGGTGTTTTTTTTTGTTTTTTTGGGTGGTTTTGATTATTCTCCCTTTTGGATTTTCCATGCCATCACACCAGTTCTACTTGCATGGACATGCAGAAATAAAACATTTGCTTCATTTCTATCATTGCATATTCTAAATTTGGTTTATTTGAACTATTTTCTCAGTTTTGAGTCAGTTTCTGACCTAATTGAACCATGGCAGGTGTGTTTTATTCATCAAAAATAATGGTGAGGGCTGGCGAGATAGCTCAGTGGACTAAACACCTGCTTAGTGAAGTGCAGGGATTTTGGTTCGATCCCCAGCACCACATGCTGCATCATCCCCACCTCCTGGCAAGCTGAGCTGGCCACTGAGTCTGGCATGGTGGTGTGTGCCTGTAATCCCAGCACTTGGGAGGCTGAGACAGGAGGATCACTATGAGTCTGATGTACATAGTGAGACCCTATAGGCCCTGTAAGACCCTGTACTAAAATACATACTAAATAAATAAATAAGTAATGTGGAGACCACATTAACACTAAATCTATTTGGCTTGTAACTTTGGACATGGTATAAATACCAGCTATCAAAAGGGAAGTGTTATTCCTTTAAACTTTTAATTTGTAAATAAAAAGAAAAAGACTTTAAAAAGCCTTTAGGCAGGAGAAAATGTATAGTACATTAGCTATTTGTGTTAAAGATGTATCATAGAAGTTGATAAAAACATTTGAAAGACTGGCTCTGACACTTTAACTTTGCAGGTTAGAAAGAGAGTATTTCTCCAAAAACAAGAAACTGAATGAAGAGATCGAGGAACAGAAGAAAGTAATTACAGATCTTTCGAAGAGGCTTCAGTATAATGAAAAAAGTTGCAGTGAGTTACAGGAAGAACTTGTAATGGTAAGGATAAAAAAACCCTATGGCACTCGCTTTATTGGTCATATTTGATGTGGATAAGGTTTCCTGTTCCCCTTACTGTGTACCGTGAGATACTAGTATGAAAGTAATTTTAGCAACATTGACATAAAATTTCTAAACTGGAAACTCCAACTACATCATATATAGTATACCATAATAAAACCTCTCTGATTTGGGTACTTGAGGAGATTAACTGAATTAATAAAAGTTCTGAGTTATAGAATATTTTAAAATGTATCCAGGGTTATGTTCTTTTTCATTTAAAATGCATAAAATCATATTACTTAAGTGGAGCTTAATAATCAGACCCAAGTATTTCAGAGTTCTTTTTTGATCATTCTGTAACTGCTCATTCTATCTCTATTGTGCAGCAGTCTAGCTTTCACATCATTCCCACATTTTTATTTCTTATTTTATTTTTATATAGATCTGTTGTCAACTTTCTTTATTTAAAAACTCAGTATCTCTTGTTGTTTCCTGAATATAGCCCAACTTGTCACATTATGCGTGCTACTTCCCATTTTGGCTTGATGCTGACTTTTCGTAACTGTTACTTTGCCCTTGGCCATTTTTTGTGTTGGATCAGTCATATTTGAATGCTCCTGGCTTTAAAACATACAATTTGATATCTAGCATTTCTTCAGCCTCTGATTATTTTGACTCATGTTCACTAAAATGCTCCTTTTCTTTTCCATTAACAAATTCCTGAAAATCCTTTAACAGCCAGTTCTAACCTCTTGCAATCTGAAGCTTTCCATAGTTCCATTTTTCATTGCCAACTACCTTAAATCAGAATCATTCTCCTCCTTGACTGTACTTTTAATACTTGCATTAGCCAACTTGTCATAGCACTCACCAAAATCTGATGTGTATTCTCTCTCCCAAGAGCATGCGTGGATACATCAAAGTAAACATAATGCATTTTACATATCCATGTTTCACAGCAGTGCAGTACTTACCTCAATAAAGTTTTGCCAAATATATTTCTTTGGTTGATGCAGAATATCCCCACTAGTATTCTGTTATTTATTCAAACTTTATTTTATTGAGAGACAAATATCAACGAGAGAGTTTCAAAGCTGATTAATAGGACATTTTCAATAATTAATACATTTTACATTGTAATCTTCTTAGTGGTTATCCCTAGTACAAGAAGCAGACAGGATATCCTGTCCAAACACTATTACTGCAAATCTCTCTTCTCATAGAATCAAGCAAAAGTAGCTGTATATCTATCCTATTCTGTATAAACAAATACAAAATGGTTCTTCCTTTGTATCCTCTTTTTCTGTTTAGTCCTGTCAGAGATGGATATTCTATTGGCATTTAAATACTATATAGGTGCTTAAATTCAGCAAAACACTCTTAACACAGTCTAGCAGTCCACAGTAGTAGTGGGTTATCTGCAGAAGTTGTTGACTTGAGCCTTTCACAGCTCAGTATATTAATATGGCTTTATTTTATATACCTTGTTTTTATACTTTTCTTCTGGATGGTTAAGACAAAGATAAAGCAAGACCTATGTAAGAAGAAATGTAACTTTTGTATTAATTAAGGTCAGTCAAATCACCTCAGGATTTATCCTGAGACCCTGTACCGCACTTGGTAGATGCTTTGTCTATGTCAGCCATGTGGATGAGTCACGGCCATTGCTTGACCAGTTTTCTCTCTGTGAAAGCCTGAGAGAAAGTTTTCTCTCCATGTGACTCTCCTAATCACACTCTACATTATCAGTCACATTCCTCTGTGGCTCCATAATCTTCTTGATCAGAAAATTTGGGGCACAACTGAGTTACATGATGTTACTCTCCTATCCTGAGCCCACTGGTATTCTGGTGGTCTTTGATTATTTTTCCTGGGTGATTAGTTGGGAATCCCAACAGGGTGGACATAACAATTACCAGAATACCTCATCACCTCCTGTTCTCCACACCTGTACCTTCTTCTCAGTTGTGCCCCAAAACTTAGTGATTTCAATTATTGAAAATGAATATTGTTTTTCCTTCTCAGACAAGGTGAATACTCAGAATTATATTGTGATTTGGTGGCCAAGTAAGTGCTGCCCAGATAGAAAGGTAATGATAGGATGAAATTGGAACTCTCCAGCATTTTCAAATGATACCTTATTACATACAGTGTATGCCTCAAGATTTTCAGTGTGTTTTGATTTGGGAATTGACATCATTGCTTACTCTGTGGTTCAGGTCTTTTGAGTGTGGAATCTTGAGGTAAGAGCTCTCTGTGTATACTGTAGTATTTGTCACCCCAAATTTATTAGGCCATCCTTTCCCTTTTTATTTTTTTTGGTACTGGGGATCAGACTCAGGATCTTGTGCTTGTGAGGCAGGTGCTTATGCCACTGAGCTAACTCCCTGGCCCCCCTTTTTATTTTTATTTTTATTTTGCTGCAGAAGAGATTAAGCCTGGTGCCATGCATATGCTAGGCAAGCTTTTTACCATTGAGCTACAACTTTGCTTCTATCCTTCCTCTCAACCCTGAGCTCGGGAAGAAGAATCAGTGGTAGAGTAAAATCTGTTAAGGTTGTTGACCTTAGTACTGGATTTGTGTACTTGTTTACTAAGCTGTGTTCTAGATAGTTTGGAAAATGATTTAGAGTTATAAGGAAGAGTGCAATAGTTAAGACATCATTACCAATGTAAGTTGCATTATTTCTTCTAATTCTGGCCTTCTGGAATGCTAGTGAGTAGCTACAAAATAAAATCAGACTGGTTGAATTTACCACTGAACATAGGAGTGTTTCGTGGCTAAAAAAGCTGACTTTTTGGCCAACAGGTGCTTAAAAAAATTTCTTACAGGCCAGGGAGATAGCTTGGCAGTCTGAGTGCCTGCCTGGCAAGCACAAGGACCTGGATTCGATCTCCTGTATCTTATGTCATGCTGGCCCCATGCCAAGCTAGCCACTGAAACTTGGTGTGATGGCGCATGCCTGTAATCCCAGGGCTGGGGAGGAGGATCACTATGAGTCCAAACTGTGTAGTGAGACCAAATACATAAATTTATTATTATTATTATTATTGTTGTTGTTGTTGTTTGGTTGATGGTCCAAAATAAGGCATGTTGTAGCTCACCAGAAACCTTTATTTGCTTGGCACTCTTTCAATTAAGCGCAGTTGGTTGGTAACAATTGTGGTAGTTGTAGACTAATTAATTGTTTCTTCAAAGTTTGATGGATTGCTGAAAGTAGTTACAGATCTTTGTTTCCTTAGTGTGAGAGTCTGAAAGTTAAAAATGGAATCTGAAGGGTACAGTAGACAATAAGTACTGTACAGGTTATGTGGTTCAAAGTGATTAACATGTTTCCAAATATTTTCTTTTTGGTAGAACTAGGGATTGAGCTCAGGCCCTTGCACCTGCCAGGGAAGCACTTATTTCACTGAGCCATCTCCCTGGCCCTCTTCTCTTGTTTTGTTTTTGCATTTTAGGGAAGGGTATAGAGAGGGTGTTCAGGAACTTACTACTAGATTGGACTCAAAGTGATCCGCCTGTTTACAGCCTCCCAAGAGCTGGTATTACCGGCGTGTGCCACCGTGCCCAGTCTCACTTGACATCTCAGCACGTCCCAGCTCCTCAGGACTGGTGTGGCAGGCCCAGGGGATTGAACCCCTAGCTCCTGCGCCTGCTTGCAGGCACTTTAATCCACTGAGCTTTTTGGGCAACCCGATTTTCTTCTCTTGTAAACTCCTATCTTTGTCTCCCATTTTTCTGTTTACTCTTTTTTTCTTTGTTTTCTTTTTCTTTTAATGTTTTATTCTTATTAGAAATATTGTTCTTTATTTCTTTACCTAACTATATATGAAATTTGAAAATTATTTAATGAAAATTTATTGAATTAGAATACTATTAAATTAAGTAGTGTATTTTTTCTTTTATAAAATTAGTGATTTTTCTAATTCTATTTTTATTTTATATATTCCTGTATTGGGTTTTTTTTTCTTGTAATGTATTAGTGTCCTTTAGGGGAACATAGTTTTAAATTTTTCTTTGTTTTTGGTGGTGCTTGGAATTGAACCCAGCAGTGGTTTACTACTGAGGTGCATCCTAGACTTTTTAATTTTGAGTTTTTCTAGGTTACCCAGGCTGGCCTTGAACTCCCTTACCTCAGCCTCCTCATAGTGTAAATCACAGATGTGAGCTTCTGCACCCAGCTGAAAATTGTTACAGTTGTTTGTGGTAGGGCAAGCCTGTAGCCTAGCTTTCTGGAGGCCGCCGTGGGACTGCAGTTCAAGGCCAGTCAGGGAAACATAGCAACAGTTTCAGTGAGAGCAGAAAACAAAGGACTTAGCTCAGTGGGAGAGAGCTCCTGGCTTGATCCCTAGTACTGCCAAACAAACAAGCAAAGCAACCGACTCAACAATAACAACAGCCCCTTTTAAATAAATATTCACAAAATTGAACATTTAAGCCCATAAAGTGAATTTTTCTTGTGCTATACCCTTGAAGCCTCGCTGGTGTTTCTTTTTTTTGTTTTGTGGAACTGGGGATTGAACTCAGGCCCTTGTGCTTGCCCGGGAAGTGCTTATTCGAGCCATCTCCCCGGCCCCCTAACTGGTGTTTTGAATGTTTGTTGAATGAAGAGAAATGACATGTGAGGAAGCACCTACCTTTTGATTTTTTTGCTTAAGCTTTCATTTTTAAATGAAATTGTTTTTTTGTGATATCCCTTGACCCTGTGTATCCTAGTAGGTCACTTGTAATGTGACACATATGTTACCCACCAGTAATTTTTCTCTCCCTTTGAGCTAATAGCCTGTTTTCTAGTTTAGGTCATGTTCAGGTTTGTTTTTCAAGTCTGGGTTTTATTTTTTTCTGCTGCATTCAGAGAGAAAAAGCCACTTTCCTCATGCATTTTCTATTTATAGCAGGGTATTGTTAATAAGATTCATAGGCTTCAGGAACGTTTGAATCTTAAAAAATGAGCCTTGTATAATTTGGTACAGCATAAACTTTGCAAACTGGAAGATCTTCAGAGCCCATCTATCTTGGGACATACAAACGCAGACTATTAATAAGCCAATTGGAAAGTGATGGCTACTCTGTGTAGGAGATCTAATATAGAACATAATGTCGGAACAGTCTGAAGTTGGTAAATTAAAAAATTGTTTGGGATATTTAGCAAATATAAACCCAGTAGATTTTGATTATAATAAAATTATTTCTGTTCAATTTTTGGATTTAAATGATGTCATTACTAAACCAGTGGTAATTATTAATTTCATTGAATTAATGAAATTCCAACCTAGAAAACACCTAAGGACTTAACAAAATTAATATCATTTTCAAATGAATAAGAGAATGTGAAGCATCAAATGACAGAATTTTAACTTTGAAAGGTTTTGACTAAAAATTGAGCTTTTTTTGTGGTGTTGGGGATAAAAATTGAACGTTTAATTTCAGAATCTGATAATCATTTGATCAACTACTAAATGCATCTGACTTTTTAGTTTAAGCAGCTTAGTGATCAGGCTTAGGAAAGCCTATGGTCAGGTTGAGGGGATTCAGGTGGTCCTCTGGACAGAATAGTGAGTTTTGCTCCCTGCGCCTTCTAATGCAAGGGAAACTGTCATTTTTCAGAATGGTATTATTAGGACCTGCTTTGTGCTTTCTTCAATGAAATTTTCTTAAGTCCATCATTTCTTGAGATTTGCTTTTCTGCTACTCAGTAATATTTAGTCACAGCTCTAACAGAGATTGTATATTGGGAAGGGAATTCTAGTTGTCACAAGGTTTTGCTCAAAGAATGTTTTATTCCCAGAGGAACTTCTGATTGAAAGTGGTCAAGTGTATATTTTTTCCTATACTTTGGGGCTTGCCTAATTATATAATGATTGCTGGTACTGGATAAAATTTGGAAAAATGTCTTGATTGTTGTACTTTGTGATGTTAATGTTTCTTGATAATATTTTTGCTTTACATGATCTTTTAGATTGCTTTAGGAAGTGGCGATTTTGTAGGATGTGTTCAAAACTAATAAATGTTCTCTCTCTCTCTCTCTCTCTCTTTTTTTGCAGGGGATCGAACTCAAGACCTTGCACTTGCCAGGCAGGTGTATAGGCCACTAAGCTATCTCCCCAGTTCCTGTTCTTAATTTTTGCTAAAAAAATTTTCATTCTTATTTGTTGCTAGGAATAGTGGTATTTATATTCACAAATCAGCATTGTTTTTGCTGGTATAAATATTACTTTTAGTCTCTTAGTGGCTCTTAAATTTTTATATTACTAAATAGCATTTATCAAATGGAATAGCTTTTATCTGTACATATTTAAGTGTTCATTGTTTGGGGCTGGCTTCCTAAACTTATAGTGTGGGTCTCAAGGTTTTTTACTGACGCTTTCTGAAATTGATTTCTATATAAATTAGTAAATTTTGAAACTTTTTAATAAGGAATAAAATGGTTGTGTTTGCGCATATATGCGTGCTTTTGTGTTGACATTGGAAGTTAGCATGTCCTGAAAAACGAGTTGTTAAGGCTGGGGAGGGATGGCGGCACAGCATCATGCAGAAGGGACCGGTGTGAGGTCTAGGGCCCCTGTGTCAGGAAGCAGCTCTGGCAAGCTGGGAGAGAGGGGCTGGAGTGACTGTGGCCGGTGCCGCTGCGGTCAAGGCAGGGCTCGCTGCAGGTGGTGCTGACGGTGCAAGCAGAGCAGGGTGAGTGCAAGTCAGCCCGCCGCAGCCTGTCCTGGACAGGCAAGAGGTGCGAGGGGCATGGCAGCCTTCTGCTGCCTTTCACTTCCGAGTGCATTTGCGTGATGAACCTCTGCATAGTGGTGTATCATATATCCGGATTAAATGTGTGAATGCTTATTTGAATTAAAAAAAATGTCCAGAAGTTACAGCACAATGTGTGACTCTTATAAGTTTGGTCAATCTAAAAATGCTAATTTCATTTAAAAAATTCTACTGGCTTAGTAAAGATTAAAACAAGAAAGAAGACTGGGTGTGGTGGTGCATGCCTCTAATTTCAACTCTTGGGAGGCTGTAAACAGGTGGATCACTACGAGTCTGATCTAGTAGTGAGACCCTGAACACCCTGTAGATCCTTTCCTAAAATACAAAAAAAAAAAAACAAAAAAAACAAAACCAAACTCAAACTCCTGAAACAAAACAAAGCAAAAACCATGAAAGAGTGCTATGTTAGATTAAGCTAGAAATGCATTCAGTTTAACAGCATGAGAAATGTACTGTACCAAGATGGAAATAAAAGGACCAGTTTTATTGGTCCTTTCAGTTTCTGACCTTTCTTTATATTTGGGTAGCATTATCTTCTACCTGCACGGTGACTGGAGGTGTATCACCACATCTAAGGCGGTCCTGGGCCAGGGTGAAGCCCCAGTGGGTGATCATCTGAACAGCCTCTCGCTGTTAGCTTGGCATCAAGGGACTCACTCGCAGGTTAGCTCTTGATGGGAGTCGTGTTCAAGGCGAGAAAGGCCTTTTAGCCTACAGTTCTGTTTTTTTTTTTAATCTAGAGATGTTTAGAATTATAGGATTTCTTTCTTTCCTTTTTTAATGTGATATGGGGTCTAGCTATGCAATTCCAACTCATACTCTAGTCTCAGCATTCCAGTGCTAGGATTACAGGTGTGTACCACCATGCCCAGTTTTGGGGTTGGCATGGATTCTGGGGTCAGAATGGCATGTGGTACTGGGGATTGAACTTGAGTCCTTGTGCTTGCCAGGCAGACGCTTAGATCCCTGGGATATTTCCCCAGCCCTGTGGAATTTCTTGAATTAACAAGTTAACCTTTAACCTAAATTTATGATTCTTTAGATCATATGATAAAACATTAGAAGCAAATTTTTGTCTTTGAGTAACACTTTATTTTCAGTCTGTTGTTTTATTTAATAGATTCTGTTTTGATTGTATAATTCTTTACACATTAAATGGCTATTAAAGGAAGTAACAGCTTTGGAAAAAGTTTAATTTTAAGCAGTCTAGCACTGCAAAACAATTTAAACACTTTTACTGTATTAATAAAAAGTGCAGGCTTCATTTGTAAGTTCAGAACAGCATATTAGAAAATTCATCAAGCTGGGTATGGTGGCTCACACCTGTAATCCCAGAATTTGGGAGGCTGAGGCAGGAAGACACCTGTGAGTGTGAGGCCAGCCTGGACTACATAGCTCGTCCAAAGCAAGCCTGAATTATGGAGTGAGACCCTATCTCAAAAACAACCCACCCACCTACCAACCCAAGTAAACAACAACAAGACGTGGTGTCATGTACTGCAATCCTAGCACTGGTCAATACTTTTATTTGAGGGGGACCTAGTCGCACTTTGCATGACATGTTAGAAAGAACATATATTTTGGACGTAGCTTGAACTGGATTTTAATCCCTGTCTATCTCATAATCATGTAGCCATTAGTGATATTATTCCTCTGAATGTGTTTATTCATTTGCTGACGGTTTTTAGCAGTGCAGAGATTTTAATGAGTATTAAAGATATCATATGTATAAGAATAATAGGTAATGGAAGAATGTGCATGAGTACAACAAACAAAGATAGCTGGGGTGAATGATACCAGATGAATAGATTGGAAATAAAATGTTATTACAGAGGGATTTTCCCCACTAGGAAAAGCTAACAATTATAAGCATATATACACTTAACAACAGAGGTGCAAAATGTATGAAGCAAAACCTGATATAAATCGCCAGAAAAATAGATAACAATAATGCTTGGGGACTTCAGTACCCTACTTTTGGTAGTTGGAAGAACAACTAGGAAGAAAGAAAATAAGTGGGAGATTTAGCAATGCTGTAAACAAACTGGACCTTATTGATAGCTATGGAACACCATACTCTGTCTACAAGAACTAGGTCTTTTGCTCCCTGTCTCAGCTTCTCAAAGAATTATTTAATTGAAGACCTCTCAAATCAGAAATGTCACACATATTAAAAAGCCTTTGGAATGCTGGACAATATGCTTGGGATACCACACACACACAAAAATAATGGGTTATGCAGTTCAGAACAACTTCATAACATTACTGACCCAGGTGCTATTTAATTATTTTTACTAGATTGGGATGCAACCTATGACAATTTTATTAGTTTTAGTAAATCTAGATTCTTACCTAGTAGGTATTACCTACCATTCATAGATTTGATACCCGATCTCCTGATAAGTTTCAAAATTGGAAAGATTTCCACAAAACATATTGTACAAAATAGAAGTATTTGATAGTCTCTCAATTCAACCTTACAAAAGGGAAAATTTTTAATTATAGAGAAGAAAAGTATTCATATAGCTAATATAAGTCAGTGTTAGGGAACTGCAAAACTTTCTCCAGCTGAGCTCTTGGGAGAACACTTGCCCTGTGTGTGTCAGTCTTGTGTGAGCCTCGACACAGCCCATGTAACCTCTTAGGGCTCCTCCTGATTATGAATGACACCACCTCCTACAGGTAGGCCAGGGGTGTGTTTCCAATTTGTGAGGGCTTTTATAAAGCATACACTAAAATCCTGAAAATAATAAAAAGGACACCACACTCATTAATAGCAGAACCTAGATTTTTCTCAAGAGAACATGAAACATTTCTTATGGATAGACATTATTCTAGGCTGTGAAACAAGCTTCAGTAAGTTTAAAACTGAAATCATGCAAGGTACCTTCTATGCCCAGTGCAGTTAAATTAGGAATCAATAGGGAAAATTTCAAAAATGTGAATGATATGTGAACGTACTCTCAAACAACCAATTGGTGCAAAAGAAATCTCAAAGGATTTAGAAAACACTGAGGTGAATGGACATGAGGACATATCAGACTTTATGAGATGCAACCACTAACATGCTTAGGAGGGAATTGAGAGCTGTAATCAATTACTTATGTTTAAGAAAATAAACCTCTAATAACCTAACATTTCATCTTCAAAAACTTAAACAAACAACAAAAAAAGCCAAGCCCCAGACAACTCAATTAGCAGCACACATTGGGCAGGGAGCTGAGCATGCACAGATCTGCATTCCCAGCATGCAGGGGGAAGTCGGAGGACCACAAGTTGGAGCCCTGCCTTGGCATCTTAGCCAAGCCCTTGCCGCCAACCAGCCAGAGAACAATGCCATAAGAAGTAGAGAATTAGAAAAGCAGAGGGAAGCCCAAACAGCTCAGTTGATTAAAGTGCCTGCTTAGGCAGATGCAGAGGCCGCCCCCCTGGGGTGCACTGAGATGGTGATTGAGACTGGGTGTGGTGGCACTCACCTGTGATCCCAGTGCTTGGGAGGCTGAACACAGGTGGAGTCCGATCTATGTAATGAGACCCTGTAGACCCTTACTAAAATACCAAAAGAAGAAGAAGAAAAAGAAAAACAGAGAATAGTTTTATTGTTTAGTAAAATGAGGAAATTAATGAAACCAGAACTTGGAGGTTCTCTGAAAAGATAATCAAGAAAAAGACAGCTCAAATTAGTGAACTGAAGAATGGAAGATGGAATATGACAACTGGCTGCAGAATTATAGGAGAATGCTGTGGATAGCTATATGCCAACACATTAGATTAGCTAGATGAAATGGACAGATTCCTAAAAAGATAAACTACCAAAACTACTCAAATAGAAAAATCAAGCAAAAACAATTGAATTAATAATCAAAAAACTGGGGCCAGGGAGATGGCTCAGTGGAATAAGCGCTTCCCTGGCAAGTGCAAGGGCCTGAGTTCAATCCCCGGTTCTGCAAAAAAAAAAAAAAAACTTCCCACAAGGAAAAGCATTGACCTGGGTTACTTCATGATATTCACTGCTTAGGAAGAGTTGACAGAAATTGTTCACAAATTCTTTCAAAAAAGAGAAGGTTGTGCTTCATGTCTCATTCTGTAAAGTTGTTAGTATTATCCTGACTCTAATACCAAAGACTCTTCTGCATCGTGGTATTAGTGGTAAGCATAGCTGCCTTCTAAAACCAGAGACACCACAAAAACAAAGCACCACAGAAGCACAAAAGAATCCCAAGGTTGAGGCCTGTGTGTCCCCTTTGAATACAGATGCTGGACTTCTTTATATACTAGCACAGTGGATTTTTAGTAAGTTATAAAAACACGATCAAGTGGATTTATTCCAGCAGTGATAGGCTGTCATGATGACAACATAACTTAGAAATCCTTCCGTATCAGTACATGACAAACAGCTTCATTCAGCCTGTGGTGGCACAAGCCTGTGAAGCCATCTAGTCAGGAGGCGAGAGGAGGATGGCAAGTTTGAGGCAGTTTAAATGAGACCTCATCTCACAATCCAAAAGAAAGTAAAAGGGCTGGAATGTAGCTCAGTCATCCCTCAGTGCTGAAAAACAACACAACCCAAAAGCTTCCTTCTCATTTAAAGGCTGTGTGTTAAAAAAAAAAAAAGGCTGTGTGTTGAAGAATCCTAATTGGTTTAACAGTCTCCAGTTGATAATGTGCATTCTAACTCATAATTTTAGATATCAGATATTATTTTTTTTTTTTTTTTTTTTTTGTCTTTTTGAGACAGGGTCTCACTATGCAGTTCAGGCTGGCCTTAAACTCACTTTGTAGCTCAGGCTGGTCTCGAACTCACAACAATCCTCCTGCCTCAGCCTCCCGAGTGCTGGGATTACAGGCATGCGCCACCATGTCCGGCTAGATATCAGATATTATTCACTGGTAAAGATAACATCTTTTCCTCTCCTTCCAAGGAACTTTCTTTGATGAAGATGCACTAATAAAATATATCAAAAGTAGAATGAACAAAAGAATTGATTATAGTTAGGGATGTGAGGGTTTAGTGCTGTGTTTTTAGGCATCCACTGGAACATTTCTGTGGGGATCAAGCCCTGCTGTATTTTTAAAAGATGCAATTTTGTAGTACCTTTCTCCCATTTCTATATGCTGACCCATCTCCTCAGCTTTTAAATAAGTTTAAGTATCTCACATATTAAACAACCCCACTTCTTCTGACCTCTCTGTTTTCTGGTTTCTGCCCTTTATCTCGTCTTCCCTTCTTGCCAAGCAAAGCATTCCTGGGCATGAGGTTTATCTTTTATTTGGTTAAGGAGGAAAAAAGAGGGCTTACTTTCTCATCTTATTCCAGTTTGGGTTAAAACTGTCATGCAGTGAAACATCTCATCAAAGTTACTAGTAGCTTCAATGCACAGTGAACCTTTGAGTCATTATTTTTCTGTGACTTAGGATATAGTTGAAAGGCCTGACATTTTTCCTCTGGGTTTGCAACAGTATGTTATGCTACCTGTCATGTTTTCCCATTTTGTTATTTTGTCTTTCTAGCATTTATTTAGGACCTGATATTTATCAGATGTTGCTGTCCTAGGAACATCTTCTGTAGCTTCAGTGGAATATGATAAAATAGAATTAATGATTCATACTTCCTGCTAAAAGTAAGCAAGCAAGTGAAAGAGATTACAAAGTAAGACTTCTCTGCTTCTGTTTTTTTTTTTTTTTTTCTCTCTCTGATTTTTTTGGTGGAACTGGGGATTGAACTCAGGCCCTTGAGCTTGTGAGGGAAGTACTTATTCCACTGAGTCATCTCCCTGGCCTTCTGCCTCTGTTCTTACTCAGCTGCTGAAATCTACCAACTTCCTTTAGTTGGAAGCCATGGGATCGCTCTTGACTCTGCCCTTCATTTGAGTACTTCCCTGTTAGCAGACAGTCCAGCTCAGTCCAGCTAAGGCAGTCAGAGTCAGTGCAGGGTCATCTAGCTGGCCCCTCCACCTTTGGTCTTTCCCCCTTTTTGCTGCTAATGCCCAAGATGAAACAACCATCACTTGACTTCTGCCCTTGCTTCTTCTTGGTCTTAACTGTATTCACTTTGGACTGCCACCTGGCCACTGGCCACATAACTGCAAGTGTAAGTTTTTAAAGTGTTCCTGAATTTATCTGTTTTCTTATCTGAAAAATTCTTACCTTTTTATCATAGAGTTCTTGTGAGGATAAAAAGATTATTGTGTGTAGAATACTTAGAGTAGTGCAGGGCACTCCATCCTTACTACGGCAGAGGATTCATTAGTAGTAGACTTGAATGTAGTAATTGCTATGTTGCTTGCATTTAATTATGCTCTACAGGTTTACATTAAAGTCTGCAGCCTTTGTAATGTGTGAACTTATTGTGTGCATTTCTTTTCTTAAAGGCTAAGAAGCACCAGGCCTTCCTAGTAGAGACGTGTGAAAATAATGTGAAAGAGTTAGAGTCGATCTTGGACAGTTTTACCACACCGGGCCAGTGGACATCAGGTTAGTTGAAGGTATAACATGACAGATGCATCTGTCAATGTTCCAAAGTCACTACATTCGGGGAATTCTGCAGATGCCTCTTCCAGTCCCTCATCTCAACATGTTTTGATTTGATGACATGATAAGAGTGGATTTCACAGCAGTCAGTTGGCCTGGCTGGCTGGGAAGGGGTAAAGGAGTGTGGGCCTGCTGCTGTCCTCCCAGAACTTGATTTACAAGTGTTAGGGTCTGTGTGATTGGAAAGACAAGGGCTCACTTGCTGTGTTCTGAATCCAACTGAGAAAAGAGTCCTTACAGTATACCTGCAAGGGGAACAGATGTTTCCATCAAACTGAGCCAAATTCTGAGGCAACCTTCAGCAACTTAAAGGTCATGCATGCAAAAGGTTATGGAGGACGCAGGCTGTAACACAGTGCATTCTCCACTGCGGCTTTCTGAGCTAGTTTTCACCTTCATTTCCTGATACCATCTTAAAATATACTCCGTCTAGTTAAGAGTACTTAGATAAAACATTTTGGTTTTAATATTAGTCCACTTAATATAATTATAAGCTATATAGGTCTTTTATTAGGTAGAAATATTTTGAGATCTAGCAAAATCATTGGTAAATTTATTCTGTTTGTTGTTTCTACTTTGGCATGTTTTGTGTTTGTCATTATGTGACATAAACTAGTAGAGTACCTACTCTTTTAGTGTCTAGAATAGCTTTGGCTTAACATATTTTTACACTTTTACCTCATTTTCTTTTGCCTCACTGTTATCCTTGGGTCTACAGATTTCACAGTTGGTGAACTAATAGAAATTTACCATACTTTGCTATTTTTAGTTTTACTTTACTTTTATTTTTATGTTTTTAATCTGTATTTTTTTAGTGAACATGTAACTTGCTGTGCTTTTACTTAAACATTTCCCCAAAGCATTAGTGTTTTATGGCTTGTTATCATAGAGAAATAAAGAACTATAAAAGTGACATGAAAAATACATACCCCATTTTTAGTTACTTTTTATTTATATTTTTGGTGATGGAGTCTTGCTTTTTAGCCAAGGCTGTCCTTGAACTTGTAATCTTCATGTCTTACCTTCCTGAATGGCTGGGATTCTAGTAAATGCCATCATGCCTAGATTATGTGTTGTAAAACTTTGGAAGAGAACTTTAATTTTGCATTAATGCTCTTTTATTATTGATTATATAGGTGACATCAGAATTTTATAAAATAATAGCGAAGCCATTCACAAATTAGTACAAAACTTGTAGAAAAATAATTGTGCTTTACTAAAGCTTTTCTTTTTATTACCTTTTGGCAACCATCCTTTTTAACATCCTAGTTTCTTATATATCTGGGTGCCTTAGGTTCATGGAAAAGGACTGCACTGAGTTACAGTTTGAGTTTCTATGGAAGAGTCTTTTCTGCTTTTGGGACTGGTTACTCCCCCTTCCAGAACCAGTCTCTTTTTGAGTCTGTTTTGCCTTGGCCTTGTAAGGCTGGTGTTTATGGATCTAGGCTCCTTTACTCCTGGCCTCTGTTGAGTTTGGACAGTAGTGCAGGAAATTAAGACAGTAGGAAGAGAGTGGGGTGTTTTGTTCCTCTGTGGTATCTGTGGCAGCACATTCCTGGAAGTGGCTTCTATTTTCAATAGGTATAGCTTCTATTGTGTGGGTCTTCTTTGATAGACCTGGGTCTTACTAGACTGTGGCGACAGCATTCCTTCCTCTTGACATTTCAGGCTTATGCCATGGTATTTGTTTTGCTCCTGCTTACTGGTCATCTTACTGCTGTTAAGCCGTGTAGATTTTTGTAAATACTCTCTTTATTACATTCTCATGAACTGTTCTGAGTGTGTCATCCTGCTGATTAACATACCTGCTTGGGCCCAAATTTCATTCACACCTTCCTCCTTTTCTTTGTTTCATCTTTTGCTTATTTATTTGGTACAGGGTCTCACTGTGCAGCTCAGACTTGTAGTGATTCTTCTGTTTTCAGCCTCCCCAGCACTGTGATTGCAGGCATGCGCCACCACGCTTGGACTCGGCGGCTGCTCAGCATGCCCTGGGGTGGGGCTGGTGTAGCGCGTAGTGCTGGGGATCGAACTCCGGTCCCTGCGCTTGCCTGAGCAGACACTTAGTCTGCTGTGTGTGCTTGCTTTTGTAGCCCCCACACCAGTCTTGAACTCTCAGAGATCCTGTTGTCTCTACCTCATGAGTCCTGGAATTATAGGCATGTACCACCATGCCTGGTTTGTACTTGCTGTTCAAAGTACAATGGATGAAAATTATTCTCCTAAGTTGATCTCAGTCCACAGTAATTAATAGTTGTCAGGTGTTCTGTTATCTGTTCTGACATTTTTGTTGTCTTCTACAATAAAAAGCATTCTGAATTAAGTGCATCCATCAGCTTTAGGTAGCAGAAAAGCAGAGTTACAGATGGTCAAGAATGTTCAGGATTTTGTTTGCTTAGAGGATTTGGTTTGATCTCCTTTGTGCACTCATTTATGCCTCCTTTCCTAATGTCTCTGACAATTGTGCTTTGATACTAAGTGGTCTCCTTCCTTCCATCTTTGCCTTTAGGTCTGCTTTCTTGCTTTAATTTACACTTAATGATCAAACCAAGCATCTTAGTTGTGTTAGGCAAGTGCTCTACCACGAAGCTATACCCCAGCCTTGTAGCCTGCTTTTGTTTTTGGTTCCAGGACTTGAACTCAAGAACCACATACCTGCCAGGCAGGTGCTATGCCATTGAGCTAAATCTCAGCCTGCAGTCTGCTTTCTTGGAGATAAGCAGAGTGATCACTTAAAAATATATTACTTTCAGTTGTAACATAAATAAGTTCTAGGGTTCTAGTATGCACCACTGTAACTCTACTTAATGATGCTGCATTGTATACTTGAAATTTGCCAGGAGAGTAGATCTTCAGTGTCCTTAATCTCTCCTGTTTTTCTGATTATGATTTTCCATATTTATGTATTAACTTGATTGTGATAATCATTTCATTATCCTGTCTCTGTCTCTATAATATTCCAGTGTGCATTTTGAATATATACAATTTATTTGTCAATTATAGTTCAGTAAAGCCAGAAGCAAACCATGACAAAAAGTTGTTGGAGTATGTCTTTGCTTTGACCTAAACTTTCAGGGCTTGCATTTTACATAGCAGCCAAAGCCCTACCAGTGGGTTAGAGGGCCCTTTGTGGTTTGCCCATCCGCGTTACCTTTGGCCCCACTTCTCCTAATCACCCTTTCTTCCATGGTCTTGGGTCACTGTGGCTGCCTGCCATTCTTTACTCTGCTGAGCACCACACGCAGGCAGTTTGTGGTGGCCTTTCCTTCTATTTGAAAAAGTTTTTTTTTTTTTTAATCTAGGATATCTTTGCAGTTTTCTCTCCTTTCTCAAGTCTTGTTTTCTCTGTGCGGCTTATGCAGTATGTATCCCTTGGCTTTTGCCTCACTACCTCTCTCACTTCCATGTTGTACTTTTTCCCCATAGCATCTCAGTGCTTTCCAGTATACTCATAACATTGTATCTGTACATTTTAAATGTGCATGACTATCACATTCATCATAGAGAATTTATAGCTGTGCACGATCCAACTTGTTTCTTTTTTCTTTGTCCTTTACCCTGCCCTTACCATTTATAAGAGCTTTGTTTCTATTTTTTCTTTTTCCCTTCTTTCCTAGCCCCTTCCCCTATTTTACTTCCCCATTTGAACATTTCCTGTGTATTTCACAGTACCTATAATACATTTGGATCTTATTTACACTTTTGGTTTCTCATACCAGAAAAAACAACAACATATTTACGTATGTGTGTCAGATTTATTTCAATTAATAGTATGGTCTCAAAGTACATCCATTTACTTAGAAATGTATTGAGCTTATCCTTCTTTGTGGCATAGTAGTATACCAGTAAGCAGCAAGAACACCCCTTTTTTCATTCATCACTTGATGGGCGTTTGGGTTTAGCTATTACAAACTGTTTCTATAAACATTATGCATCTGTCACTTTGATGTAATGCTTTTAATTCTTACTAGAAGAGGAAAATCTGGGTCTAAAAGGACCGATAGTGCTAGTTTTTAGTATTATCCACACTGATTATCACAATGATTACACCAGTCTGCCCTCCTCAGCCTCCCAGAATCTGTTATTGGTTGATTTTATTTTTAGAGGAAGAGTGAATGTTTAATTGTTCGATCAGTCTTGTATATCTGTATCGGGTAGTCTGAGCAACAAATTTGACAATAGCAATATATAGTAGCATACCCATTTTATTTTATTTATTTATTTTTATTTTTTGGTACCAGGGATTGAACTCAGGACCTTGTGCTTGCCAGGCAGGCACTTAAGCCAGTGAGCTATCTCTCCAGCCCAAAATACGTTCTTTTTCTCAAACTTGTAGTGTTCTTCCTGTCTCAGCCTCCCCAGCACTGGGATTACAGACATGCACCAACATGCCCAGTTCTGGTGGCTGGCCTGGTGAGGGGCTGGCATGGCATATGCTATCAGGAATTGAACCTGGGTCCTTGCACTTGCCAGGCAGGTGCTTAGGCCACCGATCTATCTCCTCAGCGAGCCCCTCACCATGCCGGCCACCAAAACTAGGCATGGAATCTCAGCATTGTTTCAATTTTCATCTCTTCAGTCACTAGTGATGTTGAAAATTTTTTCATATATGTATTTTCTATTTGTACTTTTTTATTTGAGAAGTGTGTATTTATCTCAGATGTCCATTTCTGGATTGGAAGGTCTGATTTTTTTGAGTTCTTTACATATTTTGATAGTAATCCTTTGGGGAACAGCTGACAATTTTTTTCTCATATTGTACATTGTCTCTGTTGATGGTTTCTCTTGCTTTGTAAAAGCTTTTTAGTATGATGAGATCCCAGTTCATGGTTTTTTATGATAGTTCCTGTGTGATTGGGTTTTTGTTCATAAAACCTTTGCCTCCATTGATAGCTTAAAGAATTCTACCTGTTCTCTCTTCTAGCAGATTTAATGTTTTTGTTTTAATATTTAAATCTGGTTCTCATTGATTCTAGTTTAGTGCATAGTGAAAAATATGCATCTAATTTTAGTCTTTGGCATGTGGAATGCTGTTTTATTCAGCACCATTTGTTAAAAAGGTTTTCTTCAGTGAAAGTGTTTGGTGTTTTTGTCAAAGATAAGGCGGCTAAGTGTATCTTGAGTTACTTCTGCATCTTTTAATCTGTTCTCTTGGTACTCAGGTCTTTTTTTTTTTTTTTGCCAGTACCATGTTGATTTTATCCCAGTAGCTTTGTAGTATAATTTCAAGTCAGGGATTGTGATGCCTCCTGCCTTGTCTTTGTTGGCCAGGATTGCCTTTGCTATTCTAGCTCTATTCTGGTTCCAAATGAATTTCAGGATTTTTCCCCCACCAATTCTGTGAGGTATACTGGTGGAATTTTGATTAGAATTACATTAAATCTGTATAACAGTTTTGGAATTATGGCCATTTTCATGTATTGGTTCTTCCTACCCAAGATCAAGGGACATCTTTTCATTGTCTGATATCCTATGCAAGCTCTTTTTTCAGAGTACTATAGTTTTTGATGTAATGTCTTTTATTTCCTTCATTAGATGACTCCTAGGTGTTTCTTTTTTGGTATACTGTTCTGAAAACTGTTAATTTCTCTCTTCATTGAGTTTGTTATTCATGTACAGGAAGGCTGCTGACTTTTGAGTGTTGACTTTGTATCCATAGCTATGCTACTGAATTTGACAATTTAATCTAAAAGAGCTTTTGGTGTTTTCTATGTAGGTTATCTGATCATCTAAAAATAATGATAATTTAACTTTGTCCTTTCTATCTTTGTTTCCTTTGTCTAATTGCTCTGGCTAATATTTTCAGAACTATATTAAGTAAGAGTGGTGATAGTGGACATCTTTGTCTTGTTCCTTATTTTAGAGTGAAGGCTTTCAGTTTTTGTCCATTTAATGTGATGTTGAGTTTTGCTTTGTCATAGATGACTTTTATCAGATGGTGATAAAGATTATCCTAATTTTCTGAGTGGTGTTGGATTTTGTCAGATGCTTTTTCTGCCTCTATTGAGGTGACCATATGATGTTGTCTTTGTCACTTTTGATATTGTGCATTGCATTTATTTATTTTGCATATTTGAACTGTTTCTGTATCCCTGGGATTAATCTCATTTGATCATGTTGTATAATTTTCTTGATGATTTTCTGCATTCTATTTTCCAGTGTATTATTGAGTATTTTTGCAGTTATGTTCATTAGGGAGAGTGGCCTATAGTTCTCTTTCTTAGTGAGGTCCTTGTCTCGTTTTGGAATCAAGTTAATACTTGCTTCCAGGAATGAATTTGAAAGTATTGCTTTGCTTTCGATTTCATTAAAGAGTTTTAGAAGTAGGGGCACTTAGTCTTTTCTAAATTTCTTCTTCTTCATTTCATTCTTTTTTTTTAGGATATTGATATGCTTTCTTGATTCAACTTTGTTAATTCATCTGCATCTAAGAATCTGTCCTTTTTTATTTACTTGAATCTAAGTTATTGAAGTAGGTATAGATGATCTTCAGGATTTCTGCAGGATCCATTGTGACTTCACTTTGTTCATTCTTAATTTTGTGAATTTGAGTCCTCTCTTTTTTTTAATGAGCAGAATAGATTTATTGAGGGAAAGAAAACTCCTGTCCAAGAGAGGTATAGGAGAGGGGCCCGAGAGGGTAGTTCCCCCCAGAAGCTGTCTCTTCCAGGGACTTTATTTATTTTATTATTTTATTTTTTTTATTTTTTAAAAATTCCTTTATTTATTACAGTGTCTTGCTACACATCACGGATTCTTTTTTCGTGGGGGTGGGGTGTGAGCTCAGCTGGCCCTGCGGGGAGGGGCTGGCATGGCATGTGGTGCTGGGGCTTGAACCGCGGTCCCTGGGAGGCGCTCTAGACCGCTGAGCTATCTTGCCAGCCCCTTCCAGGGACTTTAATAGAGGAAAACCATGTGGTGAGGCGGGTCTAAGGTGGGGAAGACATGGCACTTGCTTAGGTAGACAAAAGGTGGGACAAAACTGTGGTCAACCAATGGGATTACAAGCACCATTGCTCAGGTAAAATTGATTAAATCCAGTACCAAATGGGGAAGTGAGCAGGCATGAATATGGGACAGGGTCTCTTCTTGTTGCGGGTTAGGCTAGTGACTTGCTTAGGCTCTTTCAAAGTGATTGATACCTATCTAGAATATCAATCTCTGATGCCCATCCCTAGGGAAGTATGTTGCTATGTTTCTTGGTTTTGTCTTGGTCTTGAGGTGTGGTCCATGGGGAGTGTCTGTCTCTTCAAAGTTACAAAGTCACCTTGTCTTCCATCTTGTCTCCTTGAGGGCCTGGCTCTGTCTGACTGCCTAGAATATTTCTGTCTAACTCAGCCGCCTACAATATTCCCCCCTCTGAAGAAGTAACCTGAACTGTTGTGAGGGATTTAGGTGATGACCACTCTGGCTTCTTCACACTGAAAGGGGTCGTAGTTGTTGATTGGCAGTCATATACATTCTTCAGAGGTTCTGTCTGAAGGCCCTCAGTAGAGAACAGGCATTTCCATTACAGCTTTGAATCTCCATCCAGTGATCTCGCTGGGGCCTCCAAAATGATACAGGGAGAAAAACTGATCTTGGGTGGGTGACCTCCAAACGATATAGGGAACCTCCAAATGACATAGGGAAAAACAATCTCTGGACCTGACCTATATGAGTTCGTGTTCTGTAAAGCTGAAGAATGAATTTTAGGAACAAATAGAGGTTATGAACAGAATAGATTTATTGAGGGAAAGAAAGCTCCTGTCCGAGAGAGGGACAGGAGGGGGCTCCCGAGTGGGTGGTCCCCCCGAGTCCTCTCTTTTTGGTAAAATTGGCTAAGGGTTTGTCGATAATTTTTCAAAGAACCAACTCTTTGATTCATTGGTTCTTTATATTGTTTTCCTATCTCCATTTCATTAATTTTTGCTCTGATCTTTATAATTTCTTTACTCATATGAGCTTTGGGCTTTTCTTCTTCTAGAAATTTGAGGTTCAACATTAGGTTATTTATTTGAACCTGCTCTGTTTTCCTGATAAGGGTATTCATTGCTATAAATTTTCCTTATAGACTGTTTTTATTGTGTCCCATAAGTTCTGGTATGTCGCGCGCATCCTCGCCTGCAAGGAAGACGCGACCACTGGTTGTCTCTGCAATGCTTTATTCTTCCATGGATTGCCTTCTCCTCCTCCCGCTCCTCCGCTCCCCCGCTCCTCCGCCGCTCCTCCTCTGCTCCCGCTCCTGACCCAGGCAAGCCCGCCCCAAGCTATATACCACAAGGCGTCCAACCCTGGAGTGACACGTGGGCGCAGCCAATTGGTCCAGATACGCGGAAGGGAGCCACAGTCTTTGCCTTAGCCATATAAGGAGTTGTTTACTACAGAGAGCACTCGCCCAGCGGGGGGGTGGAAGGCG
This sequence comes from Ctenomys sociabilis, assembly GCA_004027165.1. Taxonomy (NCBI): domain Eukaryota; kingdom Metazoa; phylum Chordata; class Mammalia; order Rodentia; family Ctenomyidae; genus Ctenomys; species Ctenomys sociabilis. The sequence continues at coordinate 24,005 of PVKA01017029.1, read as the reverse complement.
GAAGCCGGCGCCGTCTTTTAAGGCCCGGCTATTTGGCGCTATTCGCAGCTCTCTACACTGGTATGTCGTACTGGCATTATTGTTTAATTGAAGAAACTGTCTAATTTCTTTTTTAATTTCATCTGGGACCCATTCATTGTTGTGGGCAATATTATTTAATTTCCATGTGATTATGACATTCTTGTGGCTTCTTTTGTCATGGACTTATACTATGGTCTGATAATATGCATGGAAATATTTCAGTTCCTTTGTACTCGAACATGTTCTGTGAGCTAGTATTATTTTGGAGATTCTCCTGTGTGCATCTGAGAAGAATATACTGATGTCATGGGCTAGAATATTCTGTAGACATCTACTTAGTCCATTTGTTTAAAATTTGGTTCAGTTCTAATATGTCATTTTGTCTAATTTGTCTATTTGTGACAATAGGGTATTGTCACAAGATCCCCCATTATACTTATATTGGCTTTTATTTGATATTTCATGTTTATATTTGTTTTATATAATTGGTGCACTGGTACTTGTTGCATATATATTTATCATTGTTACTCTTGGATTGTTCCCTTTACAAGGATGTATTGACCTTCTTTATGTCTTTTAATTAGTCTTAGCTTGAAATTCACTTTGTCTACAAATAGAATAGCTACCCATGCTTTGTATTCCATGTACCTGGATGGAATACAAAAATATAGCATATTTTTTTCCAACCTTTGACTTTCAGGCTAGGGATTTCTTTTTGAATTAAATATATTTTTGTATGCTGCACGCATTGTTGGATCTGGCTTCTTAATTCATTCTGCTAGTCTGTGTCATTTGATTGGTGAATTGAGACTATTAACATTGATGGTTATAACTGATATGTATTGACTTATCCTTGTCATATTTCCCTGTTGGCTCCCCTTTTGCCTCTTTTGTTTAATAGTTTGCTTTAGCCAGTGGATTCATTCTGTTGGGGTTCATCATGGAGTTCTTGTTATTGCTTTATTGAGTGTCCTTCAGAACATTTTGGAGTTCTGGTTTTGTGTTCATGAATTTCCTCAGCTGTTCTTTGTTATGAAACCAATTTTGTAAGATCATTTTGTATAGTATATCAGTCTGGGTTGAAGGTTGTTTTCTTTTAGGGCTTGAAATACTTTCCTCCAAGCTCACTTTGGCTTGAGGATTTGTATTGAGAAATCAGCTGTAATTCTGATGGGCTTTCCTTTATATGTGATTTGTTTTCTTTAACACCTTTTTATATTCTGTTCATGTGCTGATTTTTTGGAATCTTGACTCTGATATGTCTTGCGTAGATTTTTTTTTTAAATTTTTTTATCATGGCTTATTGGAGTTCTATATGCCTTACTTACATGTCAGATTCTTTTTCCTGCCAGGGAAGTTTTCTGCCATGACATCTGTGAACAGATTTTTTTTTTTTTTTTAATATTATTTGTGGTATCTCCTGGTTTTTCAGTTACTCCAGAAAGTCTTATTTGTGTTTTCTGTGCATCATCCAGGAACTTCTGGATTGATTTCTTGTGGTCCCTTGATATTTTTAAGAAAGTTTCTTTTCATGATCACTATCAGCAAGCCTGTCTTCTGTGTCTGAGATTCTTTCCTTACATTAGTTTATTCTGCTTGGGATACTTTTAGTGTAATTTTTAATCTGCTGAATATCTGTTTTATGCATTTCATTTTTTCCTCCTATGTTGGGTATTCATTGTTTTTAGTAGTTTCTAAGCTCTTTTAGTTTTTATTTTTTAAATCTATATCTGCTCATGAGTTACTAAGCATGTTTTTTCATTGTGGTTATCATCTCTGTAGTTATCTGAGTTGTTTCTGACTTGATTTTTTCTGGAGCTTTGTTCATTTGCTTTGTTGTTACCACTTCATAGAGGCCATATGGGTAGCTGTTTGATTGGCCCACATCATTGTCCCTTGGATTTGCCTTTGTTGAACTGAATGTCTGATGTTGAATCTTGTTTAAGTGTCTTCTCATTTTCTCTCTCTCTCTCTCTCTCTCTCTCTCTGTCTTTCTTTCTCCCCCATTGGTTCTTGTAATGGTGAGTACTATTTAGAACCCTTGAAAATGACTAATTATCAGAGGTGTCTTCTGGGTATAGCTGCTTTTGGATTTTGATTCCACTTGGGGATCATAATTCTTCTGTTTATTGGGGATGGGAAGTTCCTGCTATGTAGCCCAGACCCTGGTTCTTTTGACATGGGCCCACAGTATTTTCTTTGACCCTTAGGCAGTCTTAGTCCTGATATACCAGGAAGAATAGCTGGTTGCAAAAATTATGTCTCTTTGGCCAAAGTGGTGCCATCAGCAATTACACTAGCATGAAATGGCCTAGAAAATGCCTAAATGAGGTAACCATTAATTTTCTACCTTAACTGTATAAACTGAATTTGTGGTTATATAACAGATATCTAAAACAAACCAGGAAACTGCTAAGTTCTCAGCATATCAATTTTGCTGTTAGTAGAAAAAATTTAAAAGGGACTAGAGGAAAAATATAGAGAAATAGAAGAGAGATTAGAAACAAGGTTGGAGAACAAAGGAAATTCATGTAAAATTTAGGAAACTGGTGTAGAATAGAAGAAGAAAAAGGAAAGAAAAAAACAAAACCCCCAAAATCATGTACACACTTATGCATAAAAACAATATTTGATAATGAAGAGGCAAATAAAAAACAAGAAATAGGGGATGAGAGAAGAACAAAGGTTCACTTCAATGTTTGTCTCTGCTGTTACAGGTAGAGTTGAGATCGTGTTGTCCCAGCAAGCCAGCAGTAGCTTTACAGTGGGACAGTGGATAATCTCTGAGTCTGTACATCCTCCTTTCCCCTGAATTTCAGGGTGTTGCTGGCCCCACGGCTCAGACCAGACCTGTTCAGCTGTAGCTGTTAGTGTGCCTTCTTGCAGGCTTGAACTCAGTTGGGAGCTGTTAGGTGAGCCAGTGCTTCTGAGTTATGAACTCAGTTGGCCTCTCTGCAAAATGGGTCTGGGCCAGTATCCCCCTCCCCTGGAAGGGGCACTAGCCAGTGCAGTCCATGCCATCTACTCCTCCACTGCATTGCTGTCTCTCCAAAGGGGATTCTGGGGTTGCCAGTCATCACTATGTCTTTGCAGGCGTGAGCTTCTCCTTCCCTGCAGTGAGTCCTGGATCTGGGAGAAGGTGGTGCCCACCAGTGTTACTTTCTCTGTTGGACTTTCTTCAGTCTCCCTGTGGGCTTCAAATCTTGCTTTAGATCCTTCTTGGGATCAGGGGACCCACTCCCTCCCTTCTCTTTCTTGTGTTTCTGTATCGCAATGTCTGGACAGCAAATCTTAGAGATTTTTTTTTTAAACTGCATACTACTCTACTATCTTTCTGCAATGCCCTCAAGAATAAGTGACTCAACAATTCAAAATACAATGTTGTGGTCTTGAGTTGCATCCATTTTCCATACTCATAAGTGAAATTAACTAGATGCACATGCGCAAACATTGTGTTGTCTCCTTAGTGTGAAAAGCTGAAAAAGGAAGTAAGATAAAAATGTACAATGTATGTTGTAATAAGAGAAGAAACTGTTCAAAAGGAAAGAGAAACAGGGATGGGGAAAGGAGAAAAGGAGGAAGGGGAAGCAAAACAAATATATGGAGTTAAGATAGTTATAATACTAATTTCTCTTAGTTCATTGAAAAGAAAGGTTTGTCCTAATATTGTTTGAACATGCCTATAGCATGTACTCTGAGTAATTCAAAGATAACAATATGTGATGTATTAACCATTGTTTTCCTTCATTTTTTTCTCTTTAAAATAAAAAATTAAAAATACAATGTTAAGAACACTTCTTTGAGATGAAAAATAATACACAGGATAGGATAACCACTTCTGAGGGAGTGATAATTAAATAAAACCTTCTTTTGCCTTTTTTTTTTTGAGCAACTGGGGATTGAACTCGGGCCCTTGTGCTTGTCAGAGAAGTGTTTGTTCTACTGAGCCATCTTCCTCTACTGAGCCATCTTCCTGGCCCCTCTCTATGTATGTTTTTGAAAATAATTTTATTATGAATATAAAGGCACATTGTAGTGTTAAATATAAACAAAAATCCAAATAATGAGCCCATTTTTTTCTACCCAAAAAAATCTGAATAAGATGTTTTTGGTGATTCAATGATCTTCTTTATTCAGTTTCATCCAGTAATTAACTGCATAGGTTTGTGAATTTTTATGGAAGACTTTAAACATATCGAAAAGAGCAATAGAATAGCAGACTCTCTTATACCTACTATTCAGATTAACATGCACCAATTTGGAGTCAGTCTTGTTTCATCTGTAAACCAACTTGTTTCTCATCTCTTCAGATAATTTAATTTCATTCGTAACTATTTAAGTCGAGCCCTTTAAATAATTTGTTGTTTTAATATATAATTATTCTTTTAATACCATACAACTTGATGTGATAGGTTTAATTATATTTGTATTTTTCAAGATTTGTTTTGATGTTTCTCTTTAGAAGAAATTGTAGACTCTTCCTGTTTTAGTCATGACTATTAAGAATTATGTAGAATAACAATAATTGAAGATCAAGTGTGTATTGTGACATGGAAACATATACAGCTAGAATCTCATTAGGCAGTCAGAACTGTTATGAGTATTATTGGTTAAGAAAGTTACTCTAAGAATTAGACCTTTTACATTTGTGAGAGGATATGAAGGAGATCTAGAAAAGGAAGTTGGGAGGTTTAGAGAAAAACAGCTGATAAGCCATATGTAAGTACTGGCTTAGAGGGACAAGTCTGAGTTAAAGCAAATCTGGGCATACTGTCCTCTTGCTAGGAAAAGCAAGTTATGGACAGCATTGGAGTAAAAACAAAAATGTGGAATGGAGTAAATGGCACAGAAGCAGTCCATACAGCTTTTTAACAAAGAAGCCCGAGACAACTTGGAAACGGGAGAACCTCTTTAACAATATAGCTTCTGTAGGAAAACCAGATATACATGTATGTACTAAATTTCTCTCTCTTGTAAAAATCAATTGAGAATCATTCAGAAGCCTAAGTCAGGACTGGAAACTGAAACTTCTAGAGAAAAACGTAGGGGGAAGCCCCTGAAGCTGCAGGAACAGGAGAGACTTCCTGATAGGACCAAAGTAGCTCAGGAATCAACAATTGGAAAGTCTCTTCACAGCAAAGAAATAGCTAACAGAATGAAGGGGCAGCCTGTGTGAGGGAGAAAATCCTTGCCAGCCACTCTTTCAATGGAGAGCTTATATTTGGAATATATACAGAACTAAAGAAAACAATATCAAAAGATCAGATAGCCCAATAAATGGGCAAATAAGTTAAACAAATACTTCTCAAAAGAAATAAAAGAGGTCAATAAGTATATAAAAAATGTTCAACAATTTTAGCCATTAGGGACTACAGATTGAAATTCTAGCTGAGCATGGTGGCAAATGCCTATAATCTCAGCACTTGGGAGGCTGAGGCAGGAAGATTGGTGAGGTTTTGTTTGAGGCCAGCTGAACCATAGAGGGACACTTTGTCTCAAAGCGAGCAAGCAAACAAATGAGGAAACAAAAAGAAAAAAAAAAAAAAAAGGAAATTCTGTCTTGTCCCTGCCAGAATGGCTGTCATCCTGGAGGGGTGCGGCTCCCTCCCTCCTGCCTTGCTGTTGCTCTCTGCTCCCTGCCACCGCGCCTGGAGCTGTTTCTGCTCTCCACGACCCACTGCTGGGCTGCCCTGCTCCGGAGCCTGGAAGTTGTGAGCCAGAATCACCCTTTTCTCCCTAGAGTGATGCATATAAGGTATTGTGTTTCAGTGACAGGAAAGTGACTAAGATATTCATGGTGAAATCAATATGAGGAGTCTTCTCCCAGACACAAAAATAGAGCAAGCTGGTGACCCACATGTACTCTCCCTTGTTCTGTACAGGACCAAAGTCATCAAAGTGAGCATACTGTAGGGATACCTGCCTACCCCTGCAGTGCACTGCACAATGGCCAAGACAGGAAACCAGCCTAGGTGCCTGTTCACAGATAAGTGGAGAAAGAAATTATAGATAGGTCTAAAATGGACTGCTATTCAGTCATACAGAAGGAAGTTTTGTCACTTGCAGAAAAATGGGTAGAATTGGGTATAGTTATGTTCAGTAAAATAAAGCAGATTCAGAATGGTATCAAAAGTTTTACCTGAAGTGTGGAATCTAAAAACAATGATGTGAAAGTGGAAAGGAGACCATTATTAGGCATGAGAAAGGGAGTAAGGGAGAGGTGGTAGGGCTGTAGGGCAGAGAGCAGGAGAGATAAAGATACTAACAATATAAGGGATTAGGATGTTGACACAAATTTATTGGAATGAAAAGGTGTTCATTATACTATTAGGCAATACAGCAAGTTATAAAGCAGGATATATAGGATGCTAAGTTATTATTTGCAAAATCCATTAATGTACAGATATGCCAAGAAATCAGCAGGGTGTGGTGGCACACACTTGTAATCCCAGTACTCTGGGAGGTTGAGGTGGGAGGATCACAAATTCAAGCCAACCCCTGGCAATTTAGCAATTTAGTGAGACCCTACCTTAAAATATACCTTACTGTGAAGGCCCTGGTACTACCCTCCAAAAATAAGTTTACAGTGATATTTGCTTGACTGTTGTAGTTCATGTCTGGAGATAAGATGCTAAGCACACTTTTGTTTTTAAAATTTGAGTGTTTTTAACTTGTGTTATTATAAAATGTTTCTAAGTAGAAAAAATTAACGATTTCTGTAAGTACCAAAGTAATGGACCAGTTAATTAGCTTGATTGTAGTAATCAGCTGAAAGTTTATTTTAAAACATGATGTCCACCTTAAAATATGATCTTATTTATCAATTAATAGAAAAGAAAAAAGGAAACTGGAGAAGCCTGCTGAGGGCAGCCTGAGGGCACTGTTAATGAGGGGCTAGTGATGGGCACAGGTGACACCTGCAGTACCCTCCACCTTTGTCTCTTGGTGTGGGTAGGATTAAGGAGAGCTGGAATTAAGCAGCACTTATGTGTGTATCTTGTGTTGTATAATATTACAGTCACTTTTAGGAAGTTGTGGCTGCTACTTTACTTCTTTTCAATCAATAAAAGTTCCAACTTTTATTCTGGCCAGCTGAACTTGGAAACACATATAGGGAAAAGGATTCTGTGAATGAGTTCTAGCTTAAGGAAGTTCGTGTTGGTACCACCACAGTAGCAGCTGTCCACACCACTCACTCATTCACAGCATTTGGGCACAGCTGAACTCAGTGAGCTACAGATACATTTTACAAGTTATGCATTGGTGGGTCAGCCACTGGCCACTTTCTAGTAGGCCACCACAAGTCACATGGTGAATTGGTGGCCATGGGTTCAGTGTCTTCTGTCCACCAATAACAAATCCAGAGTCAGGAGACTTCCCAGGGCCGGATCCTGAATAAACCCACAGCACAAGCCTGGTGTGTGAGTGAGACCACCCAGGCCACTGGACCCTGAAGTGACCCAAGCACACGCCCAGCATGAAACCCTTCAGCAGAACTCCCTGCAGAGAGGCTAGAGGCAAGGCCCACCCAGCTGATTCAGTAGCAGAACATCTTGCTAGAGTGGCACAAAGGGTTCACCTGCAAGGCTGCAGCAGGAAGAAGTGGAGCACAGCAGACAGACCCAAACCACGCCCACTGGAGGAGTCTGAACTTCCTAGATCCGGACCTGGTGCTAAGGTGATAACTCTACCTAAGCTCTATACCAAAGGTCAAAAATCAGTGGTACACAAAATGACAAAGAGAAGGAACAAAAAGCAGTCTCCCCAAGTGCACCCAGTACAAATGCAGAGGACACTAGCATAGAGGAAATTGGAAATTACACACCTGAAATCTCTGAAATAATAATGTTGGAAGTACAGAAACAACTGCAGAAACGTATAGAATAGATCAGATCAGAAATAATTTCTGAAGTAAAAAAAAGTAATGATAACTATAATCAAAGAAATACTAAGTGCTTCTAAAGAGTACACTGATTAAAAAAATAGAGCAGAATATAAAAATGCTGGAATCTCTGAATAAGCAATATAGGAAAGAAATAGAATGTATGAAACAGATCCAAAGTGATATACAGGAAATTAAAACCTCAGTCAGAAGCTGGCAAATCCATTTGAGTGAAAATGAAAATAGACTTTCTGACCTTAAAGACATCATTGCAGCTAGTGAAAAAGTAAGCAAAGATCTCTTAAAAACAACTAGGATGCAGGAAAAAATAATTCAACTCCTGCATAATGCAAAGATGAACAATGTGAGACTAAAAGGCATCAATGAGAAGGAAGGAGTCAATGCAAAAGATATAAAAAGAATATGGACAGAAATAATACCAGAAAACTTCCCAAATATGAGGCAGCAATCTGACATTCAGGTAACCGAAGCATATAGAACTCCAAATAACATCAACCAAATTAAAACCATTCCCAGACATATAATAATTAAGATCCCAGAGATTCAACACAGGAACAGTATACTAAAAGCCATTAAAGAAAAGAAACAGATCACATTTAAAGGAAAACCCATCAGAATAACAGTAGATTTCTCTTCACAAACCACCAAGGCAAGAAGAGAATAGAGCAAAGTACTTCAAGTCTTGCAAGAAAACAAATTCCAACCCAGACTGATATACCCTGCAAAACTCTTTCAAGTATAATGGAGAAGTAAAATACTTCCATGACAAAGAACAACTACAGAATTTCATGATGACAAAGCCAAGCCCACACAGACTACTAAATGATGTTCTAGAGAGGGAGCAAAATGATCACAACCCCATGAATGAGAATGGAAAGAACCCACCAAATAGGGCAAACAATTAAACACAGGAGAATAAGAGCTATATAATAGTAATCTTTCAGTTATTCTTTTGTGTACAGCAGCAAAATATTTCCATCTGCACACTCTACAAATGGTCTTCTCTTGCACCCTGTGGGTCATGATCCCATATGGGTCTACAGGGTGGATTTCAAGGAAATAGCTGTAACTCAGTCCCACAAGTGACACCTGGGCACCAGTAAGTGTCCTGGTCATTATCCATGTCCACAACACACTAGAACTTTGTGTGATATCCTATCTCCAAACTGTCACAAGTGATGGTCATTTATTTGTCATTCCAGTACTTGTTTTATTCTTAGTACTTCTTTACTATCACAAAAACTTTTTTAGTTCAATTGTTTTAAAATGTATAATTTTTAATTAGTATTCAATTTTGTGAATATTGCTTAATCTTAATTTTTAAGATTTATAGTATATCTTTGAATTACAATGTACTTAGAGACATCATATGATGTCTTCTCCTAGTATTAGAAACTTTAAAAAGTATATTTTCATTTTCTGTTGACTTTATATTACTTCTTCCCTGTCCTTTATACACATGTACACACACATATATATGAGAAAAATATGTGCACAATCCGACATAAGATTGGCACTGTTTCATAGAAATCTTCAATGAGCTTTTAAGTAAGAGTTCATCTAATACATTTTATATGGTCCTGCATAACTATCACTTTGAGAGCTCTTTATTGTTCATCCAGGAGCATACTGTAACTACTTTTGCCTTTTGAATTATGCTCTTTGTTATGTCCTATATGCTATGTCTGGAGGTATTAAAATATTTCAAGTTTGTATGACTAGAAAATATTTTACTTTTAGTTTTCAAAGGTATGTTTGCTAAGTATAAAATTCAAAGAGGACAGATTTTTTTCTTTCAGTCCTATAATTAGTCTCATTTCTTACACACTTGGTCCTTTTTTTTTTTCTTTCTAATGTGGAATAAGATGCTATTTAATTTTGTTCTTCCATAGCTAGTATTTTTTATGTATATGCTTTAATCATTTTTTTTCTTTACAATAAGTTGGACAATTTCATTTTTGTATGAAATTGTATGATTACATGAATATTGGTATGATTTTATTTAAATTTCTTTTGAAAAGGTAAATTTTTATTGGAAATGTGGTATTATAAGTTAAACTAAATTCAGAAATTTAAAATCTTTATTTATTGCCTACTCCTTTCTACTTTGAGAATTCTAATTATATGAATATAAAAAAAGGAACAGTTAATGCTCACAATTTTTGTTTTTACTTTGATTTTTTTCCTCTCTTGAATTTCTTGTAACTTCTTAGTTATTGTTTTTTTTTAAATAAAACTTATATGTTTATATCTGGCATTACTTTCAAGTTACCATTTTGGTGGGTGAAAATTATAGAACTTCTACTTTTTCTCCCTCTTGGTTTTTCTTTTCCATGTCCCTCACACCTGCATCTACAGTGGACATCGTGCCATTTGTTGCCTTTGTGCTTCACACCCCTCTCTGGCATAGGGATTAAACCCAAGGCCTGGTGCATGCTAGACAAATGTGCTACATCTCTAGTTCTGCAGAAATAATGGCGAGGTGGATTCTGCTACTTGGTGCACTGATTGGAGAGAGGCCTTAGTTAAATTCAACTCAACTTGATCCAGGTGTTGAACCACAATAGTGTGTGGCTTGGCCCATTTTCCTATCACCAGGACACACAGGTCCTGGTCCTCAGGACTTAAAGGGACAGAAGTTTAATTTGGGTCCTGGTTTAGGGGCTGGATTCTGCGGTAGGAGAATCCAAGGAAGAAGCCTGTGGCAGAAGAGCAGGGCTGCACATCCCTGCTTAGTTTATATAAGCTGGGAAGCAAAGCAGAGAAGTAGTGCCAGGGGAAAGGAGCCTGGGATTGCATGGGGTACTGAAAGTCCTGCCACCTTGACCCACTCAGACACACCTAGGAGCACACTTTACTGATCTGAGCAACTCCCAAGCTGCTCACAGCTAAAGTTAACCCTAACTTCACAACCTCCGTAAACCAATACTTTGTCCCCAAATAAATACAATAACAGCAAGTTCATAATTTCACCTAACATAACTATCTCAAATACAAATAACAATGTAGTAATCCCTTCTTCAAAGTTTCAAAAGTTCCAGCATTTTTCAAATATTCAAGTCAAAATTTCTCTTAATACTTAAGGGAAACTCTTAGCTAGGAATCTCTATAAAAATAAACAAGTTATGTAACCCTCAGGTACAATGAGACAGTAAATATTTCCACTTTAAAAATAGGGCAGGGAGTTAGAAAGAATCAGAGTAAGGCAAGACCAAATCCAGTAAGACAAGAAACAAGTCCTGTAGGTCCATATTCGGCATCCATGGCAAATGGTGGTAAAAAGTGAGCTCCAAAGGCTTGGATGGCCCCATAACTGTGTTTTGCTTGTTATAGCCCACATTCCCTCTCTCTCGTGCTGATTTTACTCATGGTCTGCAATTTTTCTCAGCAAATATTATACGTTCCTGGTTAATCTAATTTCTTGGGGTCTCCATTTCATCCTTTTTTAGATCTATTCCCTCAGCTGTACACACTGCTCTTTTGGGGGTCCTTGCATGACCTCCCAGGCTTTCTTTTGAAGTCTTTGTGGGATCTTTCCTGAAATTTTGCATCCTGTCTTTCAATAAAAGCACATCATGTAGATGATGCCAAGATGGGCTCCTGGCGGGCACAGAAGCCAGGCCGCCCTGGAGCATCACAGCAGCAGCCCCTGAGTACCCGGGTGGGAGGGCATGGGGAAACGAATCCCTGGGAACCAGTGCTGTTGTTTAGACAGAGCTTATGGCACAGTCCAGGCTAGTCTTGAGCTCACTTGCTAGCCCAGGCTGGCTTCGCACTCACAGTGATCCTCTTGCATCAGGCTCCTGAGTGCTGAACTGCCACACTCGGCTTAGGAAGCTCTTCCTGAGCTGCTGGCTCAGGGTTTTTCTTCCCAAACCAAAGGGTTATATTTTCTTCCTGTGAGCCTGTGTGGTGCTAATTTAGTAGGTGTCCTTAGTGTGTCTTCTTGTCTCTGTACAAAGTTTTTGACTTCATTAGCAGCCACACCTCGTTTGGCCTTATCTGTATATATAGTTCTCTTGAAGTCAAAATTTAAGGTTTTTAATTTTTTCAAGTTTTTTCTCTGATTCTCACTGTAAATTTGGCCATAAACAGCCAGCCCTACCCATGCTGAGTAAAATGTATTTTTCTTTTTTTGCCGCAGTGTAACACACATGGTCCAGTTGCTATTGGAGTCCTAATTCCCTCTTGAAGCCTTCAGAGCCTGGCCTTTGCTGTTGGTATTTCTGTTAGCATTCTGGTCTTTTGATCTCTGACTAGAGTAACCCACCAGGCTCTGCTTCCAGCATGTTAGACTTCTCAGGGTCTGTTTCTTCAAAAATTTCCCACAGACTTTTTCAGTGGTCACAATTAAAAAAGGAGAGGTCTGATTTGGCTCATGGCTTTAGGGACTCAGTCTGTGGCTGGCTGGCTCTCATGGCAGAAGAGCGAGGTAGAGTAAAGCATAGGTCATGGCTATGGAAGCAGGAAGCAGAGTAGGGGGACAATGCCAACCAGGAGTGTCCATCCTAGTTACATCACCATGATCAGCCTAGACACACCTAGAGGAACCTGCTTCACTATCCTCAAACCAATCACATTGATCCAAGGAAGGTTAACCCTCTCAGCATCTTAGGTCTCTCTGAATTAGTGTGAGTTCACATCCAGAGTCCAGTTATACCTGATTCAGTGTATAACTTTTTGGCCGTATGTCAGGATTCTTAATGGGGTTCTTTTTTTTTTTTTTTTTTGTTCACAGAGTCCTAGGTCTGCAAATTACAATGAGAAGTAGTTGTGGGCCTGTAATCTCCTTTGTGTTGATTTAAGTTGTATTTCAGGTAATTAGATCCAGAGACTTTCTACTTATAGAAATCAGATATGACGTAAGTAGACTGCCCATCTAATTTTTTGTCTTTTTGAGACAGGGTCTCACTATGCAGTTCAGGCTGGCCTTAAGCTTCAGGCTGGTCTCGAATTCACAACAATCCTCCTGCCTCAGCTTCCCGAGTGCTAGGATTACAGGCATCTGCCACTATCCCCAGCCATCCATCTAATTTTTGTTCTAGGAATACCACGATCAGTTAGCCAGTGCTAACATTCTCCAAGGGTCAAACCTTTTTATGTATTGCTTTGACTCTAACCTGTGTTACGGTAACCATGTCCATTGTGCTGCTGGTGTGTTTAAGTCTTATCACGTGGCCTGTATTGCCCAGGGTCTAGCACTCCCTTGAATTTGTGGAGCTTAGTTGGCTAGCACTGTTTCCTACTGTTCTTTTTGATTCTTCTTGGCTTTGATTTCTTCCATCAGTATATTTCTCAAGCCTTGGTAAAGACAATTTTTCTAGACTTTCTCAAGGGACATAGGTAGCAGACAAACGGACTTATATAATAAGTAAATAAATACTTTCTATGTATTAGAAAAATTAAAAGCCACTTTCTTTAAACATTCCAGAATACATGCCAATGTTTGCAAGAAAACAAAGATCTTTATTATGACCTCAGTGAATAAGATGAGTTAATATGCAGAATTTGTCTGAGTTTGAAAAATTAACTGCCAGCAAGTGAGGGCTTTTAGAATGAGAGGAATTTTCAGTTTTCAAAGTATTATTATTATTTTTATTTTTATTTATTTTATTGAAGAACAAATAGCAATGAGACAGTTTCAAGACAAATTAACAGGACAGATTCTTCAATGTATTATATGGCAAATGTTTTTTTCTTTTTGCCAGGGGAAAATAAGAACCATTTGAATGTTTTTTCTTTTTTTTTCTAAAATATGTTAAAAAACATTAAACAACAAAAAATTTCATCTATTTCAAGTATGTATGAGACTATTCATGTTTTATCCAGCTATTTTTTATTTTCTTTATCTGTTTTATTTTGAAATAGGATCCCGGTGTGTAGTTTAGGCTAGCCTTGAACTCACTATGTAGCTCAGACTGGCCCCAGACTTGCGGTAATCCTCCTGAATGCTGGGATTTCAGGCATTGAGTACCATGTCTGGCCCATTATGTGTATTTTAAAATAATTCCTTCCTTTTTAGGTCTTGCAGGAAACAGAAATAGGTAAGAGTATGGTTGAGAAGGTATTGGAGATAGAGTCACCTCAGTCATTCCACTATGGAGTTGTAAGTTGTTGAAGTAGTAACACCAGCTTGAGAATCAGTGGTGATGATATGAGTCAACACAGGTGTTTGGAACATTTTCTTATATCCCACTAATTGAAGGAAATATTTGTCAAGTAGAGTGAGAGCTGAATATTCTTTTAAAGTGAGGGAGAACGTGAAGCAGGGAGTAGTGATGTGAAAGCATAGGCTGCTGTTTACCCAGAGAAGACAGAAACTAGATTTTGACTTGTATTTTTTTTTTTTTTTTTTCCTAGTACTGGGGATTGGACCCATGCTAGGCAAACATTCTACCCCAGAGACATTTTCTTAGACCTTTATTTAGTTTTTATTTTGAGATAAGGTCTTGTTGAGTTGCCCAGGCTAGCCTAGAACTCATGATTCTCCTGCCTCAGCCTCCCTGAAATTACAGATATTGTCCCTGCCTCACTTGTCTATTCTTAATTTGATTTTTGAAAAGCCATTTATTACTGTTGATCAAATGTTTTTCTAAAGGTGTGTACTTAGTGAGTTTTTAATTTAATTAATATAATTTTTATTCAATAAAAATGTTCATGGGTCATTAAGAAGAGGTTATTTTGTCCTCTTACTCCTTGATGCTCCCACTCCAAGTTTCTAAGAGGAAGTTTTTCCCTTATTATAACAACTAGCAGACTTCCTGAGTGTCCTTGAATGATTTATTCATGACCTACTTTATGTGGTGGTGAAAGCAAAGAATTATACATTACTTTTTACCTGTGCAAGAGAACAATTTAAAAAAAAATATATATATATATTTGGTAAGACCTGTAGTGAAATTTTTAATGAGTTGTCTTTTCATTTGTAGTCATTAACAGAGTATTAGCCCTTGCATGGCTCAGAGCTGTGTATTTGCTTTTTAGCTAAAGTAAGTGTTTCCACATTACTTTTGGTCCATAGGTCAAACATTAGCCTTCCGTTTAAAAAGTATCTGTTGTATTCATATTTAAAATAGTGATTAAGTATATCATAAAATTATTAACATTTTCCCAAGATGAATGTAACCTAAGAAGAATAAAGGTAGTCTATTCTTAGCTGGTAATTTTTTCTTTTTTCTTTTATTATTGTCTCTTCTCCTGTGTCCTACACATTATAGTCTTAGAATACTTGAAAAATAGATGAATGATCTCATTTATGTGTCACCTTCTTATTAGATTGTACATTGGGTGTAGACAGAAGCCACACGGATGCAGTTGGCCTCCCTGTGCCTGTGCTCAGATTGGGACACGGTTGCAATTCAGTGCACGAACTGAATGAATCAGTAATAAAATGCATATTATTAATGCTTTTTATAGTTATCTTTCTCAAAAATATGTTGTTATATGTTGAAATATTTAGATTATAAAATGTAGGGAGAAATATATCAGGAGATGAATATTTTTAGTGGGAAAGATTTCAAGCTAAGTTTGATACTTATTTTTTAATACTAAAGGTTAGAGTAGTAAAGTAGTAAAGAAAAATAAAATAGAGAAATCAATTTAAAATGGCTTTTGAAACTCAACTTTTGATTATTTTAGATTAATACTTGGAATTTTTTTTGACCATGTGACCTTTGATTAGCTCAGGTAGTTTAACTTTTGGCCTAACTTCATTACTCTGAGGGCATACATCGAAATACTCATTTTTGTAATAGATACCAGTCTTAAAAATTTTTAATTGAAACATTATGTGGACTGTGTAGATAATAGCATTTTTATTGTTTATTTTAAATTGTAATTTGAGAATTATAAGGATTGAGGGATATTTCCAAGCATAATGAAAAATTATACGCTCTTGGGTTCAGAAGTAATTATTTAAGCAAAATAGTACTTTATGAAAGGCCTGATTAGAAACACAAGAACCAAGTAGGTTTAAACAATGTTTGTATATTCACTATATTGTCAGACAACAGTTATATTCAAACATTGCTATTACTTAGGAGATTAAATTACTAGCAGATGGATTGTGATTAGGTAGAAAATAGCCATGAATTTTAACTTTGTATATTATGATCTTTAATTTGGAAACTTTAATTTAATTAATAGTTCGCTGTATAGCATTGAACAAGAACAATAAAATTTTACCTAGTGTTTCATAATGTTTTTTTCTTCTATGTCTAATTGTGGTGTCTCTGTTATTGCTTGCTTGTCTTTTGTGCCTATGTGACTTTAAGGGTATATTTTCATCCTGTGTTTTTCTCTAGGCGTCCACAAGGACAAAGACAAACCTCCCAGCTTCTCTGTTGTCCTTGAGACTTTGAGGCGTACCTTGACAGATTATCAGAGCAAGCTGGAAGATGCGTCTAATGAGGTAACACTTGCACTGTTTGGCTCCATGCTATAGCCTTCGGCTTGTAGCTGTATGTATCCCTTGCTTGTTACAAAGGTCGAAAAGATTGGAATGTTGAATTGACAGCCTCACAAATACAAAAAATAATAAGTTGTCTGTCACTGTTCTTTCTGTACGTATGGCTTAATATAGTCTCATACTTATGTTTTTGTAACTTTTCAGGCACATTATTATTTTCAAACTTATAAAGATGTTCTTAATTTAACTCTTAATTTAATAAAAAAGCTGTTCAAATCATTCAAATTAATTCATGTTTTTAAGATGTTAATGTGTTTTTTAAGATGTAGAATAGCTAGTGGAAATTTAAGTCATCAATATTTTACTTTGAGAAACTGGAAGTCGTAACAGAAGAGAGTAATATTTTCATTCTCTAAAGGGAGTGAAGTATTGTTAGAAGTTTTTAAAAACAAATATTGTTTTGATGTAGCCTGGCAGCTTTTAGTTTGCTGATTGAAAAAGCTCATGCTTCTATCTCATTGCATTGTTTAATCTGCGAATTGATGGTTTTCTTGTATATTAAAATATTTTATGAATTCATGCTTTAAGAATTAAAGTTTGTCTACTTATATCTTGTCACATTTGCATATGAAATAATTACATTGAACACAATTAATTTGCAAAACATTGTTCAGCTGAGAACTTGTCACAAAGATTTCATTGTTTCTTACATATATGAAAAAATCCGTAAGACCGTTATTTTAACATTTTTATAGAAGGCCATTTGAGTTAAGTAGGGTGAACAAAGGAGAAAAAGAGAGTTATCTTGATGCTCTGTGTAAATATTCAAGAGGAGAAACAGAAAGTAACCAACTGAAATAATTAGGTTTCTATGAAGAATAAGCACTCCTAAGTCTTTCCTTGTGAGACGAGATGACCTGTATTGCTAGTAGTTTATGAAACTCTTCTGAGGCCCAGGCCTGGAAGCTGCAGGGTAACTAGGAACATATTACCCACAGCGAATTGTTATTTGGAGGATGAATGTCACATGATCCTCAGCACAGTTGAAAAGTCGACTCAGCAGGCTTTGGCTTAGCAATGTGCTTTGTTGTGAACCAGTGCCAGAGACAGCAGTGGAGAGACCAAGGGGGTGGCTGCAAAGAAAGCAGAAAGAGCAGTCTTGACAGAAAGAAGAATGAACTGTCAGAGAAAATAAATCACGCGTGGTGCAGGACCAACTGATGACCTGCCACAAGCCTTCCCCGTAGGACTGCCTGTGACTGACCTCAAAGTTGTCATATGGAGAAAGTGCCCAGTGAATACCCTCGTGATGTATAGAAAAACAGTCTTTGGCTCTGTGCTTTTTTCTTTCCTTGTATATATCACTGCTTCTGGCATTTTGGTCCAGTAGGATTTTTAGAATAAAGTTATATTTGTTTACAGCAAGAATGAAATCCTTTATCCAGACATCTAGTAAAAATTCAATAATGTTGCTGACATGTTAAGAATGCTTTATTTTCTTTTCAGGCATGTGAGCTTGTGACAGAGAATATGTAGTATTTAGCCAGAAGAATAATGTTATAAGGCTCTTAATTACTATTGAAGCATATGTTTAAGCAATTGCACAAAAAGCATTTAATGGTTGGCTTTTGAATTACCCATCCTGGAGAAATATAAAAAAGTTACTTTTTTTTTTTTTTTTTTTTTATTCAGCTAAACAACATGAATGATGCTAAGGAAAAGGCATCTAATGAACTTGATTCTACCAAACTGAAGATTGAATCTCATACTAAAAATATAAAGGTAGTATGATAAGGATGTTTTCATTTTTTTGTTAAGAAGATATATACTTAACTTTGGGAATATTTGAGAGATAGCTGAAAGTATATATTGCTATTTATAAAGTTTATTATGTATTTTAATATTTTGTTGATCAGATTAACAGTTTTTCAGTTAAAAAATAACACTTGATCACAAATTAGTTTGGTTAAAGAAAAAATGGATTTTTCTGATGTAATTATAATACAGCTTTAAAAATAGTTTGAGATTTACTGTCTTCCTGCCTTAGATACCTGCACATATTAAATATATTTTACATAAGTGCACTTATATTTGGAGTCAGTTTTCATCATGCTAGGGGTGGGGCCACTTGTAATTCTTCACATCTGGTAATGGGTTGAGACCACAGCTCACTAAGGTCCAGAAAGAAAGTTTTCTGTGCTAGTTTTAGGTCCTGTGTCTTTGCGCAACTTTAGTTCCACAATATTTTTACAGTTTTATTGTGTTGGTTCTTGTTTAGTTTGTTATGGACACACTTCAGTAGATTTGTTAAAGAATAGGTCAGCTGAATTTAATTCCACATACTTGAGATTTTTTATTAGTGCTTGGAATGTCATTGGAAAAAAGTTCTTATAGTAAATGTAAAGAGATATACTCTAAAAAGTTCAAGTGTTATTAAAATGTTTTGAGCTATTGTTTTTATAATGATTTTAAAGCAAAACTGCCTTTAAACAGCTTTTTGGATTGAGCATCTTATTAACATTTTGTTTACATGTTCAAATAAAACAAGTTTTGTAATTTTTGAGCTAAAATATTATACCTAGAAAATACTTTCAGCAAAATACTTTAATGATTAGCATTGAAGCAAAATGCTTTATCATTTTGTGTTAAAGTTTTGAAAGTTTTCATTATGTGTTTTATGTGGTGCACCTTTGCATTGGGGACTCTTACCATCTCCATTTGATATTTCTGATAGGAACTTCAAGACAAACTAGCTGAAGCCCATAAAGAGTTAAGCCACTTACACACTAAGTGTGCAGATCGGGAGGCTTTGATAAGCACTTTAAAAGTAGAGCTGCAGAATGTGCTGCACTGCTGGGAGAAGGAAAAGTCACGCGCCGCCCAGTGTGAAAGTGAGCTGCAGAGGCTTTCCCAGGCCTTCCAGAAGGACACTGAGGTACAGTGGACAGGCCAGGAGCCACAGGGCGGGGCCTGCCTGGAGTCACTCGTCTTTGCACTTACTTACATCAAGTGACTGTTTTCACTCATACTTAATTAAAAAAAGTTGCTCTGAGTTGAGTATTTTGAGATGGCAGCTGCAAATCAGCTATGCCATTAGGCTTGTCATTTTCCTTTGTGAGAAGCGTAATATAATTCAACCCCTCTATCTCGTGGACCATGAATTTTTTACATTATTATATTTCAAGCTGCTATGCTCTTAACAGTACCAATGGTGAAGTTGTTTGTTTTGCAGTAGTTCTGCAGTTGGCATCGTATAATTTTTTTTTTTTGTAATCAAATATATCTAGACAAGCCACACAGTGTAATCTCTCTATCTCTCTGTTTATTTGTAAAACAGGAGTAATGCCTACTTTAGTAGACAGTCTTCTTAGTCTTTACAATTATAGGGTAGTAATAAAAACCTAGAAAAGTAGAAGTTCTATGAAAACAAAAGTTCATTTGGATGTCCTGGACAGCTGTCTGTCCATTTTTATCCATTAATGGCTTGTTAAAGTATTATGACAACATTTTTATATTCTGGATGAACCTGTGCAACTGAAATTGTTATATTTTTTATCCATGAGTAGAAAGCTGGTGTGGCTTGTGGAACCAGTTTATCCAAGCTGTCCTGCATATTGAGTTCATTACTCCAACAAATATGAGCACAAATGCCAAGGGAATAAAAAGGAAACAAACATTCTTTCCACTCTTCTTACTGTCTGGGATTTAAATTGCGTCCACATGAAGTGGCTGGAATTGTTCTCCACATCGGATAGTGATTAAAGTGGAGGAAACTAGAAGCCTGACTGTGCTGTAAAGTCAGCGTAGCTACAGCACTGTGGTTGAGTTCAACATGTGTGAATTGATTTTGGATCTTGTCACTTTCTTTTCATGCCAAATGCATGATTATTATGCTTGGCTTATCACAGCCCAAGCAAAAAGGACATAATGGCGACACAACAAATTATCCTCCAGGATGAGCGTTCTTGAAGACGGACATGATCGCTTGAAAAAAATACGGTCAAGCAGACTTCAGTGCTCAAATATCACGTTTTGGTAGTTGTACTTAATAAACATTGTGAGCACCTCAGCCCAGTCAAAAATGCAGAGCTGCTGGGAATGGTGGCCGGGACTGTAATCTTAGCCTCTGGGAGGCAAAGGCAGCAGAATTACAGTTTTGAGCTCAGCCTGCTCAATTTAGGAGTTAATGAGACCATGGCTCAGAATACAAACAAACACAACCCCCAAAACAATGGATTTAGCAAGACCCTGTCACAAAAAGGCCTGGCCAAGTTGCTTAGGGCTAAGACCCTGGTTTTAATTCCTGGTAGTGAAAGAAAAAAAAGGGAGGAAAACTCGTTTTTTAAGTGCTTATAAAAGGACAATGCTTAGGGACAATACATTTATAAAAAAAATCTTTTGATGTCTTGACTCAAATTTGTGGTTTTTAACTATATTAAAAAGTTTGGTCTTTAAGGTCTATAGGGGCTCAGTAGAATAAGCACTTCCCTGGCAAGCACAAGGGCCTGAGTTTGTCAATCCCTGGTTTGGCAAAAAAAAAAAAAAAAAAAAAAAAAAAAATTGGCCTTTAGATTATTAAACTTGGAAAAAAGTGAGGCAGTACACAGGGTGAATTATGATACATGTTTTGAAATGTTTAGGAAAACTAACCCTACACTTTCTAAGGTCAAAACCTTTGTATATGCTGTATTCAGGATTTTTGTTGTTGTTGCTGTCATTTAATCTAGAAGATTGGAATTTCCAATGGTTTTTTTTTGATAAATTTTCCTCTTTTAAAAGTTTTCTTTACCTGCTGATCTCTTAAAACATGTCGAGGGAACTTATTTGATCCACATAAAATGCTCGCTTTGGAGGTTTACAGCTGTCTTTGAGTTATGTGTTTTGGGGACTTTATAGAAGGAAAAGCTTATAAAGAGAGTCACTTGGCATTAGGTAAGCAAATACTGCTTCTGTGTGCAAGGTAGGATCAGCTTTATACTGAATTCTAGAAGATAGAAACCATTTAGATCCTTCAGTGATAGTTTAGTAACTGCAGTAATACTATACTTTTAAAGGGCATTTTCATGTATCTGTCTATTTGCTTTTTGAAAGAGTCTGACTATGTAGCCTAGAATGGCCTTGAACTTTCTACTTAGCTCAGGTTGACCTCAAGCTCATGGCAATCTTCCTGTGTCAGCCTCTTGAGTTTTGGGATTATAGGCACGTGCCACCATGCCTGGCTTTCCCCCAGCATATTTCTCACTGGACATTTCCAGAAATACGACTTGGGAAGCCATATCCACTCTCTTTGACCTTACTTTGTAACATTTTAAACCCTACAAATGCCCAGTGTGTCAAAAACTATAATATATATACTGGTAAGTGGAGAAAAGTTAAGTGAGCCTCCCTTCCATGTCTTTTATATTATGGTTTGCTTTGCCTAAGCTTGTTAGAAAAGATTTCCTGTAAGTGGGAAATAAAATGGAAGCACTGGATCAGGGAGAAGCTGAGTAACTGTGCACATGTGGAGCAGAGACTTTCTTCATCAGAACTGAACGGCGATTTTCTCTATGTTGCTTTTGGACTCAACATCTGTTTTGGTAAATGTAAATAAGAAATTATAGAACTACCGCGTTGACTTTCAGCTAGAAGGGTTATAAACAGCTCTTCTAGACAGCTGGTGTTCCAGCTAAGGAAGCTTAGGGCCTGAACAGATGCACACTCAGATCACGTTCTTGTCCAGGAGCAAAGAAGGGGTCAGAAACATGGTCTTTTGGCTTTCACACATTAGAGTTTGGTTTTGAACTCTACCTGTAAGCATTGTCACATATTCCATAATGCTTGGTTTTATATGTGAAAGTGTTATTTAAATGACAGTATTTGAGTATTTCAGTTTCTAGTTTTTAGAAATAATTTTTTCACTGTTTGTATTATGTGCTTTGCTTCTTATAGTGTTTATATAAAGGAATTAATTTGTCTTTTTCCTGCAGGAGAAGCTAACCTTCCTTCATACTCTGTATCAGCACTTGGTAGCAGGCTGTGTGCTCATGAAACAACCAGAAGGCATGTTGGATAAATTCTCTTGGTCTGAGCTTTGTGCAGTCTTGCAGGAGAATGTTGATGCCCTCATTGCAGACCTCAGCAGGGCTAACGAGAAGGTAACTGTCCTAAGGCACCAGATACCTCTATTAAATTCAGTGACATTTGTCCACATCACAGTATCATTAAGAGGGGCTGACATTCATCTTATTTCAAAAAGAATTTGGATGTTAATAATTCAGTACCATTAATTACGGCTTGTCTACAACTCAGTTTGATGCCATTGCTGTGGGCATGTAAATGTGACTGAAGTCTGTATGAAGTCTCTAAGCTCCACTTTCTGTGCAGGACATGCTCATACTACTAGCCAGTATCAGCCACAGGGACCTAATTAAAAGAAAATAAATTAATCTCACTGATGAAGTGATTCAAAGAACTTAGTCATTTACATTAATAAACCAACTCTTTATGTTAGTGTAAAATAGAAACAGGATATAGTTATTCAAAAACATTATCTTAAAATTCATTGCTTAGGAAATATGAGGTATTATTTTAAAACCACTTAGAAAAATTTAAATTATGTGTACATGTTTCTGGAAATGCAGCAAACTATATATAAGAAAACTCCATTTGTATTGTAGAATGTAAGATGTACTGTATTATATCTTGTAAGAACAAAACAATAGACTTTTATGGTCACTTTACCATTTCACAAAGCTAGGAAGGCAGTCTTTTTCTGAAAAAGAAAAAAAACCCTCTGATTTTGGCTATAGAAAGTAAAAATGGATTAATAGGTCATTGTATGTCCCTGTTAAAGATACTGATTCTTATTTTCTTATATTGAACTGGTGAGAATTGTGTTTATATAGACATTTCCAGGTCTTAATTACAGTGATGTTTGTTCTTAAGAGAAAGGAAGAAAAACGTTCTCTCTCTCTTTCTCTCTCTCTGTTTGCCTTTTTCCTTGATTCTCTTGGTGAGCACAATCATAGCCACTGAGAATGGAGCTGAGAAATGAGGGAATCACTTGGGCGAAACAGAGATGCTGTCTGTGATTCTCGGTCTGTCCATGATGTTTTTAAATAGCCAGTCATTGAAATGGGTGTGTATTCACCATGTGCCAGATGACATTATGGTTTGAATAGGTTTTCATAGTTTCAGAATATCATTGTTTTACATTTTAGAACATAAGGATTTTTGTTTTAGCTGTGACTTCAAAAAATAAAACGTTTTGGTTCATTATTTGTAAAAATGTCTGCAGATTTATGAATCTTATTTTAACACTTCCTTTCCCATTGATATATCTCAATAGCTTGAGCTTTGGTTCTAGAAATAGGAATATCTTCTGAAATCATCTCAGGAAAATTGATTTCAGGATGAGTAACTTCATTAGAGAAAAAGAATAGAAAACTTGTCTTAACTACACAAGTCTGTTTTTTGCTAAGATAGGGTAATTTAACCTGTTAATTTCTGTTTCTCTTTTTGGCTATCTTTCTTTAAAAGTTTAAAAAAATCTATGTATGTATGTATTTATTTGGTACAGGGTTTCCCTATGCAGCTCAGATTTGTAGTGATCCTTCTGTCTCAGCCTCCCCAGTGCTGGGAGCCCAGTACACAGCTTGGGGCCTGCAAGGCATGCAGTACCAGGAATTGAAC
>PVKA01017028.1:0-46636 GCA_004027165.1 Ctenomys sociabilis | reverse complement strand
TATAGCTGAATTATATCAAAGATTCAATAATTATTTACCTAGTGGATGACCATAGCACTAAAAGCTGACATAATATCCTGTCCAACCACCATTAGTGCAGATCTTGCCTCTCATAGAATTATGTAGAAGCACAGCGTTATCTATCCCAACTGTACTGTCTATACACACACATCATGATTTTTTCTTTCTACAACCCTTCTTTTGTCTACACCTGTCAAAAGTGGGCACTCCATTGACATTCAACTACCTTAGGTGCTTGAACTCGACACCACAATCCAACACAGTCCAGCATTCTGCAACCATAGGGAGTTATTCAAAGAAATTGTGGACCATATCCATTTACAACTCAGCTTAATATTATGGGCTCACGATGTATACTTCATTTTTATACATTTATGCTTGAACTCTGCTCCATGCTCTCCTTGACTTTATGGTATGTGAAGAGAAGTCAGCTGTAATTCTGATGGGTTTTCCTTTGAATGTGATCTGCTTCTTTTCTCTAGCAGCTTTCAGTATATTATTCTTCTGTTGGATTTCTGGGATCTTGACTATTATATGTGTCAATGTATTTTTAGTTGGGTGGTTGAAGTTATTTGGCATTCTGTATACTTTGGTTACCTGAATTTTAGATTGTTTCATCATATTTGGGAATTTTTCTGCTATTACTTCTGCCCATATTCTTTTTATGTCATTTGTATGGTCTCTGACTTTCTCATTGATGCCTATTAATCTCACATTGTTCATCTTGGTATCATGTTTCAGGCGATGGATTATTTTTTCCTGCATCCTCATTGTTTTCAAGAGATCCTTTCTCACCTTTTAACTAGCTGCAGCAGTGTCTTCAAGATCTGAAACTGTCTTCGCTGCACTCAAATTGTTTTCTAGACTGGTGATTGAGATTTTAAGTATTACTATATCTCTTTGACTCTGTTTCATGTGATCTATTTATTTCCTGTATTGCTCATTCAAGGAATCCTTCATATTTCTAATCTCCTCTATTTTTTTTATCCATGTCTTCTTTAGATGTAGCTATTAATTCTTTTGCTGTAGAGTTTTTTCCATATTGGGTTTCCTCCACATATTTCCAGAATTGATTTTCTACTTCAAAATATATGATTTCAAAGATTTATTTTTTATTTCAGGAAGTATTTCAGCTTTGAGTTCCTCTTTACCCTTTTGCTGTTGTTTCTTTGCTTGTGATGCTGGTAATTCATATGTTTCAGCTGGTAGAGTGTTCTCTGCACTTGTTCTGGGTGGGCATTGGGTTTCCCTCATACGTTTCTGGATTTTATTCATTACTTCAGGTGCTATGTATTCAAATTTTCTTTTTTTTTATTTCAGGCATTAATTCTGGTCTGAATTACTCTATACCTTTTTGCTGTTGTTTCTTTTCTTCCACCTCTGTTAATTCGTTCATTTCAGCTGGGCTTGTGTCCTCTGCACTTACCTTTGGTGGGCTGGAGGCCTGAGATTGCATTTTGCTCCTTGTCTTTGTCATTTTATGTAGCACTGGCATCTGACCTTTGGTGTAGCGCTTTGGTGCAGTCACAACCTTAGCACGGAATGAGATTCAGGTGCCAATCTATTAAGTTTGTGATTATCCAGTTATGCATACGATAACAGAAAGGCAAACATTTGAATAATAGTGATATAAAATCATCACAGGAGATAGCTCAGTAGACTAAGCACTTGCCTGGCAAGCACAAGGTCCTGAGTTCAATCACAGCTACCACAAAAAATATTATTTTTTCACAACTTCATAGTAAGAAATATTTGGTAAATACATAATTTAAAATATCATAGGAAAAACAACATAGGCAAAATGCTATGGCAAAATAAACACCAAAAAGTTTATAATCACAAAGTATGGAAAAGGAGGCAAACACAAAACTATAAACTTGATGATCTCCACATGCAAATGTGTTCTTTTCTCCCAAAAGGGGTAAACTGACAATGAGTTATGTTTTTAAAATTTGTTATTTAGAAGATCAATGATAACACAAACTATATAACAGAGTAAACACTTTTAAATGTTAGAAATTAGAAGGCAAACAGAGGAGAGTTACTTTTTATTCAGACTTAGAAAAGCTTTATTTTTAAGAGGAAATAAACAGCAATAACACATATCCAAATGCCAGCACACAGGTTCACTGAGAGAACATGGCCCTCGGGCAGCAGGTAAGGAGGGGAACCACTGATGGAGGACTGCAACTGGTGCTGACCCCACTAGACATGCACTTAGCTCCGAAGTCCCAGCAAGACCAGGACAAATGACAGGCAGACAACCCTGAGGTATTTCCCCCTACTCTGATGTGCTCTCATGCTGCCATCAAAATTAAGGCAACAGGCCAGGGAGATAGCTTCATTTTTGAAACTAGCAGTTAATTGGTAAGATTGTCACCCTGACTAACTATACATGCTTACACCTGTGAACTAAGCAATTGCACTGAAGATAGCAATGTGTAATAGATGGGTCACACTTGGAATGCCTGTCATTAAGGTCTTCTAAATACATACTGTTTCTCATGTCATACCAATTACTGCCATACTGTCTCTCAAGTAAATGTTTGTTTTAAGAAAGGTTAATAAATGAAAACAAAAGACAAGAAAAAAAGTGATAGGACTGTCCTGCTACAATGCTGTGTCTACTTAGATTTTTTAAATTTCTGTGTAAGAATATGTAATTGTTTACTCCTATTTTTAATCTTTTATTTTTTCTTCACATTCTATAGGGATTTAAAGTTTAATATATCAATATTTGTTGGAAAATACCTGTTACATGTTATGTCTAAGATGTTTGATATTCAGACAGATAGTGAAGTTAAATCCAACTCCATATGTTTTAGGGTAATAATAAGCTTCTCTTCTGGAGGGTTAACGACCTAACTTTGCAGACCAAAAATTGGAGAAATGGAAGGGTTACAAGGTCAGCCAATATTTTGGCCCTAGCCTTTCAAGGTCAGTGAAGACTCAGGGCATAGGGAACTTGTACTGTAACATCATGGAACTTGATTGTGCCCCAAATTTTCTGATCAAGGAGATTATGGAGCCACAGAGGAATGTGATGGATGATCTATAGTGTGCCTAAGGAGAGTCACATGGAGAGAAAACTTTCTCACAGAGAGCATATTGGTCAAGCAATGGCCATGACTCATCCAGAAGGCTGACCCTGACAAGGGATCTACAAAGTGTGGTACAGGGTTACAGGATAAAACCTAAGGGTACCTGACTGAACTTATCTGATAAAAAAGTTAATTTCTTGTTATATAGGCCTTGCTTTAATTCAGTCTTAACTATCCCAGCAGAAAAGTATAAAAACAAGGCATATAAAGTAAAGCCATATTAATAGACTAAGCTGTGAAGGGCTCAAGGGATCATCAACTTCTGTGGATAATCCACTACTATTGTGGACTGCTGAACTGTGTTGGATTGTTTTGCTGAATTGACACACCTATAGTATTTAGATGCCAATGGAATACCCACCTCTGACAGGACTAAACAAAAAAAGGGGCTACTAAGGAAGGACCATTTTGTATTCGTATATACAGAATAGTTAGGATAGATACACAGATAATTTCACTTAACTCAATGAGAAGATTTGTACTAATAGTGCTTGGAAAGCATATCCTGTCTACCTCTTATTTTATGGATAACCACTAAGAAGACAACAATGTACAATGCATTAATTATGGAAACTGTCTCATTAATCAGCTTTAAATCTATCTAATTAATATTTCTTTCTCAATAAAAAATTTAAAAAAAAACATTGAAAACATTCAGATTGCCAGGAAAAAGAGAAGAATCCTAAAGTTTTCAAAAAAATATCACAGGTAAATGCATTATGAGTTCATAATGACATTGACAAGATAAAACTAGAGCAATCATAAAAATAATAGAATTATTCTGGCTTGAAATCTATAACTATTGAAATAATGGAAAAAGACACATTCGTGAGATGAAACAACAAAAAGAATGATCTTTTTTCATAAAAAGCAAGGAAAAATATATAGATGGCATGCAGTTAAAAAAAATTTAAATATAAGATTTAGAATGCTACCCAGACTTACTAAAACCTAGAAGTACAAATTGGGGCAAAGAAAAATGCAGAGAGAAGCACAGAGAAGAAGAGGAAGAGAAAAGAGAGAGGAGAGGGCTGAGAGAGAAGAGTGGAAAAGAGAGGCTAGGAGAAGGTAGAGATGAAGAAAGATTTAAAAAAATAAAATTGCCAAACTAAAGGTGAAATAAATAGCTTAGATTTAAAGGGCATGTAAAATGCCAATGAAAAATTAAAAAACCCACATGGTAATATACACTGCTATAATGTACTAAAATTTCACAAAGAGTACAGGTGATCTTTAAAGAAAAAATAATCAGGTTAACTTGAAAGCATTTTAGATATAGGAAGCAAGGGAATAGTGATTTTAAAGTGGTGACAGAAAAGTTATTTTCATCTAGATATTTATATCAAGTCAAATTGACATTTATAGGTGAAGGTGTAATAAATATTTAACAGCTACAGAAGATTTTCCACAAAAAAAGACACACATTAGAGAAAAATAAAACATTGTAAGAGATGCTAAAAAGTAATATAGGACTCATCACATTTCTTGACATAAACTGGTTTACTGTGGCTATTCGCTGAGCAAGTGTATACTGAGGTGTAACACTTTATAAAGAAGTCTTAGGATCTAAAAAGCTATGATGGAAACATAAGGAAAAAGCAAAAATTACAATTTTAACAAGACATGTTTACAGCTTTCTCAGTGTTTTCCTGCCTCCAATCCAATATAACTTTCTTTTGAGTGTACAACTTTCTGCTATGTCAGTGATTTAGATATTAGCCAGAGAGAATGTCGGTGAGATTTAGAGAAGAATTAAATGTCACATGACACAGAGAGCAAAATTTCTTCTGTATGAAGCATGCCAAAATTGTTAATATACTAAGGGTCTATGTTCCTATTATTAGTTCATAAGTGGAAAACCGTTGCTGGAGATGAAATTTGCTTTTCAAATAGGATTGAAAAAAGGCAACATACATTTTCCAAAAAACAATACCTTGTGCAATAGCAACTGCTCAAATGAATATGGAGATAATACCAAAGCATAAGAGAACAGGCCTAATTTCTCATCTGCCTGCAGCTTATATTCATTTGTTCCTATTACAACAATATGCTTTCAGTTTTTTAATGTCTGGAATCAATTTAGGTAATTCTGTTTTTTTATAATAGTTTTTACAGCACAATAATTCTTTGCTTTTCTCTGAATGTTGACTATATGAAGAAACCAAAATTTTCCCAGTGACCATAATGAGGGAGTAGTATTTGACTACTTTATTTTTATAAACCTTGAACATACAGTATTCATTGATCAGTCTTTTGATTTTTTGTGTAAAAGTTCTACTTGTATTAACTTAAGGAAAAAAAAACCCTCTAATGCATGGATAAAGTTATTCACTATGATAAAATGGACAAGATTAAAACTTCTGTCCTTGCCTTCTGCTTCTTTTATTCTTTTTTTTCAGAACTGAGGATTGGACTCAGGCCCTTGCACTTGCCAAGGAAGTGCTTATTCCAATGAGCCATCTCCCCAGCCCTGCTTTTTTTATTCTTTCAGTTTGTACTGCACTGGACTTTATATACAGTAATTCAAGCTCCACATCCTCACTGTTATATCTAAAGATAAAGGGGACTTCTTTTAACCTGCCAATTTAAGAATAACAGTAAAGAAACTTCGAATTTGTGTTCCTTGGGTCAGATGCTGATTCTTAGAGGAATCCTAATATTCAAGTGACAAATACCATGAATGAATCAACCGAGGCCTTGTGCTCATCCCTGAGGTAAGAGTACTAACCTAGGCCAGATTCTCTGAAAGAGAAAGAAGGCTCTGAGTTGTAGATGTTCACACAGGAAGCTTTTAAAAAGCATTTTTGAAATACCAATCTGTGGGAGAATATGGGAATATCAGACAATCAATTACATCGGACTGATAGTCGTTCAAATTAATTCCAAAGAATAGTGGAAAACATCTCTTTCCAGACTGATTCATAACTGGAGAAGAAATTCAGGATATTTTATCCCAAAGTTCACTAGTCACAAAACAATATGCTTTGATTTATATTTGTACATGCCTCCAAAATCTCTTAAATTGCAGATGTATATTGTCCCGGGGATGGGAGTGACTAATAGAGAAATATTGGTGCTGGTTACAGGTTTGCTGCTGTGATGAACTAGACCACGTGATTTGGAAGCCTTTGGAACGTATCCATAAGAAGAATTTGGAAAAGTGGAGAATCTGGAGAGAGAAACCATTTATTGCTGTCAGCAGAAGTTGGTGGTTGATTATTATCAGAGCTCAGAAGACTACGATGCTGACTGCAACGCGGAAAATAAAGTCCATGAGGCTTCAAATGGGAATGGAGACAATATTAGAAACTGTGAAAGAGACCAAGTGCTCTTCACTGTGGAAAAGAATTTTGGTAACATTTGACCAACCTCCTAATGTTTGTGTGAGGCTGAGGTTAGATAGGATAGGGTCATTGATCTGGCTAAGGAAATTTTAAGGCAAGCCTTTGTTCAGGCTGTGACATACATACTTACGTCTTCTTACAGCCAATTCTTTAGTGATAATCTGGAGAAAGAAGAATTGTAAATTGTAAAGCAGCTTGGTCAGAAGGAAGCATCTGCAAATTTGAGGTCAGAGAGAGTATGGTTGCTAAAAAGATTAGCATTAACAAGAATCTAAGCATTTTACATCAGAATAATGAGAAAACGATGTGAGAA
Organism: Ctenomys sociabilis; assembly: GCA_004027165.1. Taxonomy (NCBI): domain Eukaryota; kingdom Metazoa; phylum Chordata; class Mammalia; order Rodentia; family Ctenomyidae; genus Ctenomys; species Ctenomys sociabilis. The sequence goes on along the minus strand of PVKA01017028.1, from coordinate 39,857 downwards.
TATTGTAAGAAATGGGATCACTTCACCTAGCTCAGGCTCAATGGCAGATGAAGGCAATGCTTTAGAAAGAATATTTGCTTTGAGAAGAGACCTGCAAAATACACTTCTCATTCACAAGCAACTGGGGAAATAATCTTTGCATTTGTTCAAGCACTCAGATGTCTCTGCTGCTGTGGTCTGTACAGGTCAGGTATGCACTTAAGGCAACAGTAGACCTTGATGTCATCCACATGGTGTTGGGGTTTTAGGCATAGAAAAGAAAGACCTGCAGTGTCATGGTGGCTTTCACTCAGATTTCAAAGGAAACCCTAGGACAATTACAGTGAACATTTTAGAGCTTTCAATGTTAAAGAAAAAAGTGTGCTGTATCATAGATACAATAGGTCAGGGAATGCACCCCTGTATAGGTGGTAAGTAAAACAGTGATAATGTAGTCACTATCAGTGAAGCACTCCAATTGGAGATGACAGAAATATGGAGCTTCTGTCAAGGAAAGTTCAGCCACTGAGCACAACCATCTGAAGTGAGATGCCATGTGGGCTCTAACTGGCAGTGCCTAAGTGGTATGGGGCTGCCTATGCCTTTTTGGATCCACATTTCACCATAACGTACCTTGGGTGCTGGATATGGAGCTACAGAATATAATGTTTGCTGTGTTGGACTTTGATAATGTTTTGGTTGCACTGTATTCTATTCTTGCATTTCTCGTTTTTGGAAGGGAAATGTTTACCCTGTTCCATTGCATGTTGAAAGTATTTAATGTTTTGACTTTTGCAGTGCTGCACAGATAAGAGTTTTCTTTAAGTTTCAGAGGAGATTTTGGACTTAGACTTTTAAGTAATGTTGAACTGTTAGTAAATTGGTGACACTTAGAGATGGACCAAATGCATGTTGGATAATAAGATGGATAAAATTTTAGAAGCTCGGAAAAATGTTCCTATATATAATGTCACGTGGGGTTGAAAGTAGATTATATCATTTCTGCCTTGGATCCTGTTGACTATGGACTGAACACACTGAACTTGAGCCAAAATAAACTTCTTTAAGTTCTGAGTATCAGTTAGTTTCTCTTAGTAACAAGAAAGTGACTAATACATTCTACTTTTAAACTAACTCATGTAATGTTTAAGTGACTTATTAAAGTTTTTGCATCTCAAATGCAGGGAAAAATCAAGGATGCCTGCTGCTAAAGATTCTTTAGTGTTACCCGATGGGTTTCTATTTTAGTCCATGACATATTTAAATTAAAATTCTGGCCACAATTATCATCAAGGCGATTCCTTACCCAATATATTATCTTTATCATTGGAATTTTGCGTTTTCTGTGCAATGAAAGGGAAAGGGAAATACATATCTGGTGAGAAATTTTTCCTTCACATCATGAAACATCAACCTCTCCTCAAGAATGGTTATATAAGTTGTGTAGCTCAGTGCAAAATGAAGGAGAAGGCCCCTTTCTAGAAAATTATTATGAACTTCAAGACAGTAACAACAGAGCATTAAACCCAATGCTTTTCAATACAGCATCTTGTACAATACACAGGTTTTATACCCAAGAAGTCTGCCCTCATTCACCTTCAGGCAAGTGTGCTCAAAATTACATGATTACATACTTGGAAAGGAGAAGAAAAAATACAGGGTGAAAATACATTTATTTCTCAACAAATTATTTTGTCCCACTTTTTTGCATAGAATTTTTATGTTCTCATGAAGAAATGTACTAGTTCTCCTGTCCTTTTGTTAAAGTCTTTGGTCTCTGTACCCTTGGGCAGTGTATTAGTGTTTTCATGTTGCTTCAACAAATCACAGTTCCAAACACATAATGAATTAAAACAACATAGATTTAGTCTTAAAAATCTGGAGAAGTCTGCATTTAGAGCTGCAATCCTCATGCAGGCACAACAGAAGCATTTCTCTCCTTACCTTTTCCAGATTCTAGAGGTCATTTGCATTCTTTGATTGATGGCTCCATGATTTTTCATTCTCTTCCTTCATTTTCAAACTGCCTTATTTGACCTGAAATTTTTTGCTTTTCTATTTTCTTTTGTAGTTAGATTAAGACCACTTGCATAACAGGATAATTTGTCACCTAACACTCATTAATTGTCATGTCTGCAAAATCTCTTGTACTGTGTAAGGTAATATATCCACATGTTCTAGGGATCAGGTCAGCAACATCTTGGTCAACAGATTATCATACTTACCAAGATAGGCATGGCCGATATTTTCTAGGAAGCTGAATAGGTGAGTCTGTGTGCTGAAGAATCTCTTCTCTCTAATTTGAGTGATTTCTGTTAAAGAGTCCACCTTTCCCAATCTTTACAGTTTTCCACCTACAAAATGTCTCAGCCTCCATTAGAGCAGTGCCTAAAATAGGTAATGTGGGTAGCTTTTCTTCCATTCTGAAATTCTAATTGTACTTTTACTGTCATCAAATCCATCACCCTCTACCACATCTGAGCTTTGTGGATGACTGAGACTTTGGGAGTCAGTCTTCCATTTTTGAATGTGGGAACTACTGTATGTATGCAAGGAATGCTTCCCTCGTTCTGAGGCCCAGGATCAGGAAGCCACTTTTTTTCTTTTATTCAATTATGTCCTGTGAATTTAATGATTGATTTCAAACTCTAAGACAATCAGAAATTTCTATGATTTTTCCAAGATCACTTGAGTGAACCATAGATGCTGTACTATTAACTACACTTTATGGGTAGGTGACCATAAAATATCCATTAAATAGGTTAAAAGGAGTACTTGTATTTTTTTTTCTTTTTTAATTCTTGAAAAGCTGAAATAAAAACAGATATTCTGAGTTTAGATAATACTTTATTCAGTCTTTAGGAGGTTTGATTCATCTTTTGAAAACCTAAGTAACCCAGCTGATATTATCCAACATATTGATGCGTCTAAATGAAAGCTAGTTACAGGTAGCTCAAGAAAAGTAATTTTTATCTGGATTTTAAGAAGACTTTTGGTCAGAGATTTTACCTTGTTTTTTAGTTACTGACCTACTGCAGCTACCTGGATGAATATTACTGAACTGTTACACTTATGCTTGGCTTTCCTGGATATGTGAAGAGGAGAAAGCATCTTTTCTTCCATTCCAAAGCTGTATCATTATTTGGAAAAAGTTTACCAGTAGATCAGATCAATTCTGTGTTTGAATAGATAGTTTGTGAAATGGCAAGATTCATGTTTATAGTGTCTCAGTTACTCTTGTCTCATTGCTGGAACAAATACCCTACACTCAAAATGAAGGAAGGACAGGTTTATTTAGTGCATGTCACTGGAGTTTTCAGTCCATTCTCAGCTGGTTCAATGGCAGACTGGCACAAGGCAGAAAGCTTCAGTTCATGGCAGTATCAAAGAGCAAGAAGAGCCAAGGAAGGAGTAGTAGCAACAGTGGCAACGGAGAGGAAGTCTGTCTCTGTCTCTCTTATATTGCATTCATGCTCTCTGCCCCAGGCTAGGGGAAGTACACACACCCATAATCCCAGTTTTGGATCACTCATAATCCTAGTGGATCACGACTTAATCACAAACTGCACAAGTCCCCACCCCATGAATGCAGGAGGCTTTCGGGGGACAACTACACACAAACTATAACAATTAGTGTTTGCTCCTAAATACAAGTGTCTTCTAAGCATTTTATGATATACCTTCTGCAGCAGATATATGATCATTTTCATTGAAATGTTGGTGAACCTGTTGTATTTCTTTGCACTATAACTTAAAGTTTCTGTATCATATATATATATATATATATATATATATATGTTTTGAGCACCAGTTGTATTGTGTTTTAAACAAAATTCAGATGTCTTTTAGGCAAAAGTGATTTTACATTTTGTGAGTGACTATTTCTATCACTGTCAGAATACATTTACCTACAGTTTGGTTCATCACGTAAGCCCATACTCAGCACCTATAGAAAGATGCCTTGGTTTTAAAGCAATTGAAATAGGAAGGTCAGTAGCATAGCTCAGCAGACTAAGTACTTAGTTAGGTAAGCTCAGGAGCCAGAGTTCGATCCCTGGCACCACATGCCACGCAGGCCCTATCCCCAGGTGCACTCAATGGATGAAGGATTCCAGGTGTGGTGGTACATGCCTGTAATGCCAGCACTAGAAAAGCAGAAATCAGGAGGATCACTACAAGTCCAAGTTGTGTAGTGAGAACAAAAAAAAACTTAAAACAATTGAAATAAATATCATAAGATTTATTATCCATGAAATTTCCAAAGGCATTCTTTGGAAAGTGTGGAGAAATTAATCTTTTCTCTAAAATCAAACAAAGTCACATTTCTCTTCTCTCTAATTTTCCTCACAAGCACAGTACATTATAACAGTATGTTAAAGGAGAACCTAAAGCAATCTTCTGTATTCTTTTGAACTTATTCTCATCAGAGTCCAATTTTTCTATATATTTTAAAGTATTTCTGAGAGTTCAGACATATCTTTGCAGTACTTTTTAAGAGGATTATCATGATTTTTGTCTCTAAGTGAATTATCTCTAATACTTAATTGAAATTGGCCCAAAGTGCATGCAAATGTATTATGAGAATTTGTAACAAGCCCGAATGAAGTCCCTACATATGATGTGTAAGAATTTTAATTCATGAACTCAGAAAAATAAAAGTATCAAATTTCTTAATATCCTTCACAGAAATAAAGTTATAACTCCTAATTAAATATCCATCTCATTACTGTTAAGAGGGATATTCAATTATAATCATTATTGCTCTTCTCTGTAACAGTAATGTTTTATAGCCTTGGGACTTACATAGCAATGAGGCATGTACAAACAGCCTCCCTACTTTATATAACTTACCTCTGAGATGCTCTTGCTCCAACCCATGGCCTCAGATCCAAGAATGCTGCACCCCATTTTGCATGCTTGGTACACATTTTCGTCCATGGCTGTATTCCAAATTTAGAAGTAGTCATACAACTTTCTCCTCACAGATCAGACAGACATATGCATTTTACTAAGAAGGATATACACATTTAATTTTGCCTTAGTAGTGTAACTGGGATTTTTCATTTAACATTTAGTTTTAAACTCTAGTGAAGACTGGCACAAAGGTGCTCAGAAACCTGGAGAACTAGATTAGCTGCAGGGAATCCAGGTACCTAGCCCATTCTCCACTGGGTAACTGCCTAGAGGTGGTCTGAACTCTGGGTATGTAGCTTGGGCAGAGGAATCTATGTGCCTTACCTGTCACTTTACATGAAATGAAGCAACTGCAAGCTGGCAATTGGCCTGGCCAGAGCAACACAGGTTAAATCTGCTCTAATAAAGAGTGAAATTTTATATAAAATTCCCAACTTATGAGTTTTTCTTTGTTATACAACTATAGATTTTGCTCCTTTGTTCTAAAGTACAAAACTAACAGTTATCAAAGCTTGTCAATTTCTAAATTTTACTTGATGTTATTCTTATTGCAAATTGTACTATTGTAGCTAGGATTTCATATGTTTTGATCACTAACTCTCTCTTGAATAAAAATATAAGGAAGAGCTGAGATAACAACTTCACTAAAGCCCTACATGTAAAGATGGTAGACAGTGAGACAGTGCCAAATAGAAACCAACATATCACTCTTCATTAACTGGGAAAGAAGAATCCTGAGACAGATACAATCCAAGAATGTACAATATGCAGAAGATATCTCTGAAGAATCAACTCTTTCTAGAATGGCTTTAAAAGTAGTGATATGCCTACCTACCATCAAACTTCACAAGGATTATCATGGACAAAATAAAAAGTTTTTTTCTGAACTAAAAACCTGACAATAGCAAGGAGCAAAATTCTATCTCAGGCCTCCAGCCCAGTCAGAACAAGTCCAGCAGACATTATGAATAGATTGGAAGTCATACACCTGAAATCTCTGAAATGATTGCAATTGAAATAAAGCAACAACTCCCAATAGGTACAGAGGAAATCACATTGGAAATGTTCTCTTGGGTAAAAAAGAAATGATGACAGTAATGACAGAATTGTTTAGTATATATAAAGAAGATATTCATAAAAAATAGAGGAGTATAGAAATTGATGGAAACTTTGAAGGAACAATAGTGGAAAGAAATAGAATGCATAAAACAGATTCAAAGAGATATCCAGGAAATTGAAAATTCCAAATTCCATTAAAAGCTGGCAAAACTGTTTGAATGAAAATGAAGACGGACTTTCAGACTTTGAAGACATAGTTGCAGCTAATGAGCAGGAAAGGAAAGATCTCTTGAAAGTAACAAGAACTAATACATAATAATTAAGTAGCTACATGACAATACAAAGATGACTAGCATGAGATTCCTAGGTATCTGTGAAAAAGAAGGAGTCAAGGAAAATGATATAAAATGACTATTTGCAGAAGTAGCAGCAAAAAACTTCCAAAGCATGTAGAAAGAATATTATATACAGTAAGTGAGGCATATAGAATTCCAAATAGAACCAATCAAAATAAATCTACACCCAGACATATAATAATCAAGATATCAGAAATGCAATACAAAAACAACATATTAAAATCTATTAGAGAAAAGAAATAGATCAAGTATAAATCACAGTACATTTCTCCACACAAATCATCAAGCCAAGAAGAGCTTGGAGTGAAGATTTACATTCCTGAAAGAAAACAACTTCTAACCCAGATTGATGTACCCCGCAAAACTGACTTTCAAAATTAATGGAAAAATAAAAATGCTCTGTGATAAAGAACAAGTAATGAAATTCATAACCACCAAGCCAACTCAATAGAGTACTGAATGATATTCTACAAAAAGAAAAAAAAAAAAAATGACCACAATTCCAAGAACAACAGAAAGAAACCAGCAAACAGTGAAAGAAATTAAGCCATTAAATATGGGCAAAGTAGAAAACAAACAGCAGGAAAATAACATGTCAATGTAAGCCAATATATATAAATTATAATCAGCAATATAAATCACCTCAGTTCACTAAATCAGGAGAAATAGACTTGCAAAATGGGTTAAGGAAAAAAACCTCAACAATATACTATATACAAGAAACCCACTTAATTAAAAAATAAACTCATGGGCTGACAGTCAAGGATGGAAAACAGTAATTCATGTGTAAGGAACTCAAAAAACAAGTGTAACTTTGTTCACAGATAACGTGAACTTCAAAACAAGAATGATCAAATGAGATAAAGAAGGTCACTGCATACTGGTTAGGGGGAAACTTCCTCTAAAAAGAGGACGAGATATCAATCATAAACATGTATGCATCAAATATAGGAGTAGCCAATTATATAAAACAATTTTTAAATGTCATGAAAAATCAAATAACTAACAACACAATCTTAATGGGGAACCTTAACATGCCATTATCTCAGATAGATTAACTAGACAAAAAACTAGCACAGAGAGGCCGGGGAGACGGCTCAGTAGAATAAGTGCTTGCCTGTCAAGTATAAGGACCTGAGTTCACTTTTTTCAAGCTGAACTATAGTACAGTTTCAATCATTAATACTTTCAATAAGTGTTCAGCTACATTCCCTTAATCCATTGATTAGAGACATTTGTTCTAATAGTACTTGTAAGTAGAATATCATGTATGCACTTTGTACAACAACAAACCACTACGAAAACAATATGCAATGCATTGATTATTGAATCTGTCCTGCTGAATTGATTTGGGACTGTCTCTTTGCTATTTGTTCTTCAATAAAATAAAAAAGGGCCTGAGTTCAATCCTTGGGTCTGCCAAAAAAAAAAAAAAAAAAAAAAAAAAACTCACAAAGAGGTAGCAGAACTGAACCAAACCTTTGAACAGATGGACTTAGTAGACATTTACAGAGTGTTCTACCCAACAGCATATGAGCACACATTCTTTTCAGTTACACAGGGGATATTCTCTAAAATAGACCACATACTAGCCCATAGATCATGCTTAAGTATAAGCAAGAAAACAGACACTATCCCATGTATATTATTTGACCGCATTACAGAATGAGAAAAAGTAAATACCATACTCCTACAACTCAGGTTTCTTAAAAATGAAGAGAAAATCAAACACAAAGTCCAAAGAAGGGGGGCAGGGAGAAAGCTCAGTAGAACTTCAAAATAAGAATGATCAAATGAGATAAAGAAGGTCACTACATACTGGTTAAGGGGAAACTTCCTCTAAAAAGAGGACGAGATATCAATCATAAGTATGTATGCACCAAATATAGGAGTAGCCAATTATATAAAACAATTTTTAAATGTCATGAAAAATCAAATAACTAACAACACAATCTTAATGGCAAGCACCAGGGCCTGAATTCAATTCCTGATTCTGAACAAAAAAAGAAGGAAGGCAATTATAAAGCTCAAAGTAGAAATTAATGCAATTAAGACAAAGAAAACAATACAAAGAATTAATGACTCAAAGGCCTGGTTCTTTGAAAGATTAAATGAAACTGACTCCAACCTCATCAAATAAAAGAAAATACTCAAGTTCAAAAAATCGGGAATGAAACGGGTAACATTACTACGTAGCCTATGGAAACTGAGAAGATCATCAATACTACTTGAAAAATGTTACTCTCCTAGTATGGAAAACACAGAAGAAATTGGCAGATCACTAGATAGGTACAAATTACAAACTGAACCAGGAGATTATAAAAATTCTGAATAACCCACTATCAGTCAACAAAATTGGAAATATAATCAAAAACTAAATCCAGGACTATTACCATGCAATAAACTGAAACCAAAAGACATTAAAGATCTAAACATTAAAACTGAATCTACTGGAAGAGAAAGTAGGTAGAAATCTTGAAGACATAGGGATAGCAAAGAGTTCATGAGCAAAATCTAAACTGTTCAGGACATACTTCAAAAAATCAACAACTTGGATCTCATATTATGGAACAATATCTCCATGTCAAAAGAAATCACCAACAGAGTGAAAAAAATCCAACAAATTAGGAAAAAATCTTGACCAACAATCACTTAGACAAAGAACTTCTATCTATCAGATAAAATAACTAAAAAAATCAGGCCCCAAAATTCAGTGACTCACTCAAAAAATGGCCATCTGAGATAAATACTCATTTCTCAGAGGAAGAAATACAAATAGAAAAGTAATACATGAGAAACATCCAACAGCACTGGTTGTTCAAGAAATGCAAATGAAAACAACACTGAGATTCCATCTCATGTCACAAATTATGACTACCTTCAAGAAATCAACTAATAACAAATGCTTGAGAGGTTGTGGGGAGAAAGTAACCCATCTCCACTGTTGGTGGAAATGTACACTGGTATAACCTCTATGGAAATCAGTATGTGTGGAGACTTCTGAAAACTAAGATTAGAAATCCCATTCCCCTTGGGCTGGCCAAATAGCTCAGCTGATTAGAGCTCCTGCAAGCAGGCACAGGGTTTGGGGTTCAATCCCCAAGCCTGCCATGCTGGCCGCACTCCTGGGGTGCACTGAGACAGCAATTGAGACTAAGCATTGTGGTGAGCTCCTGTAATCCCAGCACTTGGGAGGCTGGAAACAGGTGAATCACTGTGAGCCCCATCTAGTAGACCCTGAGCAACCTGTAGACCCTTCCGTAAAATACAAATAAATAAATAAATAAATAAATAAAATAAAAAGATATTTAGTTTTATTTATTTTCATAATTAAGTTTATTGGCACAATTTATATAGTATAATGATCACATTCATCAAGGAATTTGTAATTGCACATAATATACCATTTTTTAATGTATTTGGTACTGGGTCTACAGGATCTCACTACGGAGATTGGACTCATAGTGATTCTCCTGTTTTCAGCCTCCCAAGAGCTTAAATCACAGGCTCAAACCACCATGCCCAGTCACAATCTCTGTCTCACCTGCCCTGGGGAGCAGGGCTGGCACAGCACACCAGGTATCAAACTCCAGCCACTGAGCTCTGCTTAAGCCGGTGCTTTTTATGGGGGAGGGGGGGCAGAACCAGGGATTAAACTCAGACCCTTGTGCTTGCCAGGAAAGGATTTATTCTACTGAGCCATCTCCCCAGCCCCTTAAGCAGGCACTTTAACCTACTGAGCTATTTGGCTAGCCCCTGTACATAATATATCTTAATTCCTCTTTTTTTCCTTTCAGTTCCCCTCCCCACTCTTCAACCCCTCTTCCACTTCTTATTCATAAGTTTGTTTTCATTTTATCCTTTTCGTTTTCCTTCCACCCCTTTCCCGTTGAACAATTATTTCCTATTATTTATTGTACATTTTGTCTCTTAATTACACTTTTAGTTTCTTTTACCAGAAAGACAATGAACTATTTATACATGTGTAACATTTATTTCATTTAAGAGTATGGTTTCAAGGTCCATTTACGTATCTGTAAATGTCTTAGGTTTATGCTTCTTTATGGCTGATTTATACTCCATAGTTTAAAAAAATCACATCTATAAACATGAATGTGCATCTGTCGCTGTGGTATGAGGCTTTTAATTCTTTTGGGAAGATAGCTAGGTGGGGAATGTCTGCGTGAAATAGAACCTCCAGCTTTTTGTGGAATCTCCACACAGATTTTCACAATGGTTGCACCAGTGCACGCTCCCATCAACAGTGGCGAAAAGTTTCTTTATTCCCACAATCTCTCCAGCCTTTGGTATGGGCTGATTTCTTAATAATAGTCATTCTTTCTGAGGTGAGATGTAATCTATGTGTTGTTTTAATTTGCTTCTCTCAAATGACCAGTGACATTAAACTTCTTTTAAATATTTGCCATTTGTGCTTCTTCTGAGAAGTGTCTATTCATTTCACATACCCATTTTTGGAATAGTGCTTTAAATTTGAGTATCAGAATTTTTCAGTTCTTTATATACACTAGATATTAGTCATTTGTCTGAAGAACAGTTGGCTGTTTTATTTTCCCATTCTGTGTATTGTCTTTTCACTCTGTTGGTGATTTATTTTGCTGTGCAAAAGATTTTTAATAAGATGACAAAGCCGGGCATGGTGGCGCATGCCTGTAATCCCAGCACTCGGGAGGCTGAGGCAGGAGGATTGTTGTGAGTTCGAGACCAGCCTGAGCTACAAAGTGAGCTTAAGGCCAGCATGAACTGCATAGTGAGACCCTGTCTCAAAAAGACAAAAAAAAAACAAATAATAAGATGAGATCACAGTGGTTTGCTTTTTGTATATTTCCTGTGCAGTAGAAGTTTTGTACATGAACTCTCTGTTTACCCTTATGTCTTCAAAATTTCTTCCCATTTTCTTTTACAGCAGATGTACTATTTCTGTTTTAACATTTGGGTTTTTGATATGTATTCATTTCAGTTTGGTTGTTGTTTCCTTGGACTTGTCAACGCAGAAACTAACCCAAATTTGGAGCATACTGACTGTCATCATACACTGTATCCATAACTGGACGTTTATTATTGCTCTTTACTCACTTTCTTGATCCTCTACAGATACTGATATCAGCTTTCATTTGCATGAAGAAACATTTGCAACAGACCTTTGGAATTACAGTCTATGACTACTGTTGTCCATTTTTCATTATTCCATTTTTTTCTGTGGACCTAATTTGGCTCTTGGTTCAACTGGAGTATCCATTAATACTCTTTGAATAGCAGCAGAAACTTGTGTGGCCTTCCAGTGGGAAAATTTGGGGAAATGCTTAATCCATTTTTAAAAAGATGCTTTATTCTTAATTCTAAACTGATTTGGCTAATGACCCAAAGATTGTAAGAGCCCTCTCTTCCACAGATAAAAGTGACTAACTGTAGTTAAGTGTAGAACTCTGTAGTGGCTGTGACTCAACGTATCACCCTTCTATTTTCATTCATCATATCTTGAGTTTGGGAACTTATACCAGGTGCTAGCCCTCATTAGTTGCTACCAATCAATATGCCCTATTTTCTTAGCTACTGAAATTGATTTATGGAAAGACAGATCCCACTGAGAGTGAATTATGTGCAAGGGAAAAATTATAATTTCCTTCCAAACAACTCAGTACCACAGAAAATAGAAGAAGCTATGTACAAAAGGGAAAAAAGGCTGGCAGAATATGATTTCTGGACTTTAGCAGGAATTTTGTTATGACAATAGAAAATACAAAGCTGTAGGAATGCTCTCTTCCTCTGTACCAAAATATCCTCTCTATAGTCTATTAAGGTGTTGACTTCAGGATACCAGTGATGTACTAGAAAGGGTGCTATGCAGGTCATAGAGAGCTCACTTTGTGCAATGATCCCTAGCAATGTATTTGATAATATCTTGCTATAAGCTTGCAATTGACCACAGCTTAGTTATTTGTCAAGTAGAAATCAGAAAACACTGGACTGTGGATGTGCTTCAGTGGTAGAAGAATTGGCTAGCATGGGTAAAATCAGACGCTGGTTTCCATCCCATTCACAATACTCAAAGTGAAACAACAAATCAAAAGGAGGAAGAAAAGAGAGTGAAGTTAGGAAAGAAAGAAAGAAAGAAAGAAAGAAAGAAAGAAAGAAAGAAAGAAAGAAAGAAAGAAAGAAAGAAAGAAATATTGTCCTACTCAAATGTTTGTCCATGCTACTGCATAAGTAATCTATATAGAAAGTCTAATCTTGTCACTCCTTGTCCAAACTTTTATCTATTAATTTCAGATAAAACTCTAAACTACCCAGGCACAACTCATATCACTCTTTAATTTATATCACATCCTAAATTTCAGATATACTGAATTCCCTGTACCCTCTCCAACATGCTATCCAACTTTTCAAATCCTATTCCTCTCTTTTGCTTGAATTCACCATTAAAATCCAACCACATTAACTATCTTTTCAGTGAGTGATCTTACTTGGAAATTATCCTCTGACACTTCCTGTTTAAAATGCTATTTCCTTGTGTCTTTTTAAGTTACCAAAATTGGGCTACAATTCAATGTTAGTGTAGGTCCCAGGGAAATAAAACCTGCCATACTTAAATGGTCAAAAGTCTTAAAAACTGATAAAATATGATAGAATACAAACCTGAAACAAAACTAAAGAGACAGGGGGGCAGATGTGGGAAGAAACCAATTTGCTAAGACTACGGATAAATGAAAGAAGGAGAAAAAAGCAAGAAAATAACATTAGTTGGCTATCAGGAAGCTGCAATCTGAGAATGGCATTCCGGGATTGACAGCCACGGAGACATGACTTATAAAAATGGACATGGGCTAACTATGTGACTCAGTGATAGTGTGATTGCTTAGTATGTGTTAGGGCCTGCATTTGAACCTCAGCACCATTAGATTAAAATCAAAACGTATTTGGGGTATTTTAACTATTGAATATATTTCCAGAAACATGAATATATATTGAGCAGCTTTATCCTAGTCTGTATCTTCTTTGACTATGAGAATTTTCGTCAAGGAAGTCGTGGACAGTAGGGATTTTAAACAAATTAATTAACTACCATCACCACCACATTCACCATCATCATCATCACCATCTTCATTACTACCTGCTATTGAACATTTACTCTTACCTCGAGTATTTCATCTCATATTGACAAAAACTCTATGAGGAAGGCATAATTTTCTTCAAAATTCAGATATAAAAGTGAGGCAGAAATAGGAAATGGTGGAATTGAGATTTGCTTAAGCCTCAAATCAAGCACAGCTTGATATTATTTATTGTTCAACTTTTAAAGTATAAATCTGGCTGTACATACATGTTTGCTTTATTTTTTCTCTGTCCTTTTTAATGTTTCATATTTTTGACCAATCTGCATGCTTATATATGGCAATCAGAACAACTAATTTGAAGACAACAATATGCATTATAACAACCTTTGTTGAATTCCTATAATTTTAGTGAAATTCTGAATAGTTTCTAATTCTTTTTATTCCTTTTCATTCTTTTTAGAAAAGGCCTACAGAGTGTGAGAACATCAGTGAAAATTCTTTCATTTTGGCAATCCAAAACAGTACTATCAGCACAAGAATAAATATCATTCTTGATGTTTTCAGATACAAATATACACGTGGGAATACTTACCTAAAATACATTTGTATAACTCATAAATGTAATTGATAGAAACATAATATGGCATCAAACATTATATATCATTTATTACTTGCCTTTTTACTTATCAGTACATGTAGCTGCACAGTAATTAAGTTTATACATGTACTATAAATTAATCAATCCCTAGAGATGTTTTCTGTTACATATTGCACTTTTATTTTATGAGCGTATACTCATTTCACAGGAGCATTTTCTAAGAATAGAAAAGGTATTTTAGAGGTATTTGTATGTTAGCTTTTAATTGATCCATTTTTCAACCAATTCCCAACACTGAACACAGTGACAAGTGAATGGACAATTATTTAAATAGATAGGAAGATAAAATGCAGCAGTGTGATAGATAGACTCTGAAAACCACTTGGTCCAATAAGAAACACTTAGCTACTAATGCCACAGTCCATTTGAGAACAGCAATTGGAGCCTGAACTAAGCTATTCAATAACAGAGTGGGAGGATATGAAGGGTCCATCCAGAAAACTACTTGAATGGCTGATGGTTTTGCTTTTTAAAATATCTACCCCATTTTCTAATAAAATGTTTTTAATAATGGTTTTAGATAATCTACTGTTTTCCTGTGGGTTTTTACATTTTCCAACTTTTGTCCAACTACTGTGTTCAGTCTAAGTTTCATTTACAAAACTGAATAATTGTATTATGTATTCCTTCGACTTCCTTTCCCACCAAGGTTCTCAATTTAATTGTGTGGTGACTCACCAGCGTTGAGTCCTGCAGGAGTTTCCATTCATCATCAAACACGAAGCGCCTCATAGGATATAGAAATAATTGCCAGAAGAAAAAAACAAGTTGTTTTCTTGAGTGAAAACTTTACTTTATTCCTTATTCCAATGAGATGTTTTGTGATTAAAGAATGACAACAGTTTGTTGAGTCTTTACAATGTCAGGCACAACAGAAAATGATATACATGTATTTTTAAAGAATCTAGTATTTAGGCCAAATACACAAACCAGATTCTAAAATCAATTCAATTTGATCCTAAAGCTTATTTTAGGAAACATTATTTTATAAATATAGTTCTTAAATCCATAGCTTCTTTACTTGCATTCAATACCATTGCTTCACTTATACTTGTGAGGTCAAGTAAACTTGTAGGTTAATGATAAGACAAAACTTGAGAAAGCTTTTCTTTACTTTGGCCTTGCTTATTTCATGGGTTCACTCTTTCCCTGCTTGTCTATGAGGATGTCTTATCCTACACCATTTCTTGTAGTGATATATGCTGATGGATATATGCACTGACATTTTACATACCCGTGATTTCTTCTTCCAACAGGTTGATTTGGGATTGCACAGTACTGATGTTGGGCTTGAAAATGCTCTTATTTTACCCTACATCATGGAGGTAAGAATAATTTTTTTTGGAGGTAAGTATAATTTTGTGTACTATACAACTCAATATGTCCACAACCTTGGGGTGATGAGAAAGTTCGGTCACATGGTCGCTATCAACCTTGAGCACCTTCTTCCATTCTTACCATGTTCCTGCATGGTAACTGAAGCCTACACACTTTCTAATGAAGCCACACCATTTCTGAACTCTCATTTGTACAATTTGTCACACATTTTGAGGTTTTAAATCTTTTTAACTTTTTGGTCAACCTCCTTGGTGAACGTTTTAAAATATTTCATTGTTTACAAATATTTCCTGACATGTTTAGATAAGAAAGCTACATTACTCCTGCACTGAATGAGTCTCCCAGCTGTCATGCTTGTGTCCCACCATAGGGAAATGATTTTTTTTACATACTACATCCCTTTGAAGAAGTGTCATGCTTTGCCAAAAGTCTTGGGAGTCACAAAACACAAAAAGCTGTGGGATTAAAATGCTGAGAGAAAAATAGCATCAAAAAGAGTTTCATAATCATTAAAGCTATCTATGAAGGCAGGAGGAATTAAGGTGTTCTAAGATAAACAAAAACTGAGAGCATCCATCACTAGTAAAACTACCCTATAGGGAACACTGAGGTGAGTGTTTTCCAACTGAAAGAAAAAGTACAATTCACAATAACTCATTTGTATGAAGAACTAAAGAACATGAACAAAGTAACTATATAGTAAATATAAAAGACAGGATAATTGTATTTTTCTTTGTAACTTTTTCTCTGCTATATGACCCCTACACAAAACCATAATTATAAAACTGTTTTGGGGGCTGCAGATATATCTTGGCAGACTAAGCACCTGCCTGTCAAGAGCAAGGACCAGAGTTCTATCCCTAGTAATGCATGTCATTCCAGCACCAGAGTCCCAAGTGTGCCATGCTGCTCCTGAAACGAGGTGTGGTGGTCCTCACCTGTAATCCCAGAACTGGAGAGGCTGAAACAGTAGGATCACTACAAGTCTGTCCTGTGTATGAGACTGTGCACCAAATAAATAAATAAATATTTAATTAATTTTAAAAATATTTAAAACTCTGTTGATGAGCTTATTAGGCTTCAGAAATAAAATGCATACTATTTACACTGTAATTTATAAATATCCCAAATTGATGAACCTAAGGTATAGTAGAGTGAAATTTCTGTATGCCATTGACATAAATGTAGCATTAGTCGAATTATATTGTTTCAGATTACAGTGGTAATTTTAATATCCAGATCAAGCACTAAGAAAATAACTCAAAACAGTAACTTACTGCTAAAATCTACACCATATCCATCTAGAGAATAAAAAAGAATTATTAACTATAATTGAAAGAAGAAATAATTATTTTTGTAGGTAATTTCTAATTTTGTAAAGATTGTGGATTTAATTCTGAAGAATTAAGCAATATAGGCACACTAGATTAATTTAATTGAAATATTGTTAATCCAATGGCATTTAGGAACTGTATCATAGGGCCAAAAATCTGTGAGCTTATCTTCTTTCATGAACCTATTCTTTTAAGTATATTGTTACATTCCTGCTTAACAATTTCTGGCGATTTATCTTGATTAATAATTCCTGTTATTGCAAATCATCATTTAGTCTGGATTTTACACTTGTATTATATATTACTTGACTCAAAAGGTATTCTAATTACAAAGTCAGAAGATTTCTCATAAACTGGACCCACATGTGTAAACATTGTATAGTCTCCCTAGTATAAGAACTCAGAAAGAAATAAAAATAAAAAGGTAAAACACAATTAAAAGGAAAGTGAGAACTTGGGAATTAGACAGTGAAGAGAGGGCAAGGAGAAAGGCTAGGAAACATGATAGGGCAAAGCCATATATTTATATGCATAAGGTACTTAAAACAATGATCCTGAGACTATCCATCAGGTTTTGGAAACTAGCAGCTAATTGGTAGGATTATCACCCTGACTCACTATATATGCTGATACCTGTGAACTAAGCAACTGCACTGAAGATAGCAATACTAGGGTGATGCTTGGAATGCCTGTTATTCTGGTCTTCTAAATGCATACTACTTGTCATAACATACCAATTACTGCCATACTGTCTCTCAAGTAAATGTTTGTTTTAAAAAAGAGTAATAAATGAAAAAAGAGACAAGAAAAAAAAAAGTCACAGGATTGTCCTGCTACAAGGCTGCATCTAGTTAGATTTCTAAATTTCTTTTTTTTCTAAATTTCTTTGTAAAAATATTTAACTGTTTATCCCTATTTTTTAATATTTTTCCTCATATTCTAGAGGGATTTGAAGTTTAATATAGTAACACTTGATGGAAAAGACCTGTTTCTTGATATGCCTAAATGTTTGATATTCAGACAGATAGTGAGGTTAAGCTCAACTGCCTATGTTGTAGTGTAACAATAATAAACTACTCTTCTAGAGAGTAAACAACCTAAGTGTGCAGGCCAAAAATTAGAGGAAAGGAAGGGTTGCAAGGACAGCCAACATTTTGGCCATAACCTCTCAAGGTCGGTGAAGACTGAGGACACAGGAGAACCTGTACTGTAACATCGTGTAACTTAGTTTTGTTCCCAATTTTCTGATCAAGATTATGGGGTTACAGAGGAAGTGATCAGTCATGTAGAGTGTGCCTAAGGAGAGTCACATGGAGAGAAAACATTCTCTCAGGCTTTCACAGAGAGCAAATTGGCCAAGTAATGGTGGAGACTCATTCATATGCCTGACACTGACAAAGGATCTACAAAGTATGGTACAGGGTTTCAGGATAAATCTTGAGGGGATTTGACTGACCTTGTGAAATACAAAAGTTACATTTCTTGTTATATAGGTCTTGCTTTATTTTGGTCTTAACCATCCAGCAGAAAAGTATAAAAATGAAATATAAAAAGTAAAGCCATATTAATATGCTCAGTTATAAAAGGCTGAAGTCAACAACTTCTAACATTGCCAGTCCTATGGCTAACCCACTACTATTATGGACTAGTGTAGTACATTGGAATATTTTGCTGAAATCATGCTCGTATATTATTTAAATGATAACGGAATACCCTTCTCTGACAAAACAAAACAAAAATGGGTACAAATAAACAACCATTTTGTATCTGTATACTCAAAATAGTTAGGATAGGTATACAGCTACTTTCTCTTAATTCAATGAATAAAGTATTTGTTCTAATTATGTTTGTGGACAGGATAACACGTTTGCATCTTGCATAATGAATGACCATTAAGAAGACAACAATATGTCATGTATGAATTATTGAAACTGTCTTAATCCGTTTTGAAACTGTCTCATTGCTATTTGTTTCTCAATAAAATTATTTTAAAAAGTCATATTTCTCAGAATACTGAGCCTGACACAGGCTATATGGTAATATTCATAAATATATAAACTGAGCTTAAAGAAAATGTACATATTATTTTATAACTATGTAAAATACAATACTTATTTTCAAAAGTTAATGTGAATTCAGAGGATTAAAAATGCACACTGAGGGAATCTTAATTCATACAATTGTTTGAAAATATTGAGTAAAATTTTATTGGGCACCTTATGGATTCTTTATGTGACAGATGATTAAGACTTGGTCAAAAGAGGTATAAATGGGTTACAAAAGATATAATTTGAAGAGAAGTTGTAAAAATAGTGTGATGGGATTGAATTATTCCACACGGAAGTCTTTGTGGAGGAAAGTTTAGAGTCATCCCACAAATATTTATTGAGAATCACTGTTCCACAGTATGGAGTACAACACCAATTAGAAGAGAAATTTTTACCAACATTCATATAATTAATTTTATAGTAGGTTAATGTGGGAGATAAAAGTCAAGGATTTTGAAATTTTCTCTTTTTTGTTTTGAATTTATTAATTTTAATTTATTGAAAATAGAAATTCAGTCTTCACTTCTGGCACTTCCATGGATCAGTGGACAATGCCCACCTCCCTCACTAAAAGCTGCAGAGCCCCATCCCATTGGTACTGTCCAGAAACCATGTGGAAAACTTTTCTTTTTGAGGAGATTAACATATCTCTGAGCAAGATAGTTAAAATAGGAGGGATAAAAGTCATGAACTCAAGCCATGTACATGATGGGGTTTTGGTGCCGTTTGCTAATACATGACTGAGTGGACGTGGAAGGTGTTTATGCCAACCGGAAAAGTTGTAATTAATGGGTCAGTAGGCAAAAACCAATATGAATGAAGGTTCAAAAGGCACATGTCACAAAAGAGGGAGCTATAGATAAAAATAAGAATTCTTTTTTTCTAATAGATGAAAAATAATTTATGTCGTATGTTTGCTCTCTGATGTAACAAAGCATATACTTAGAGGAGGCCTGAAGAAGGTGACAAAGTGGAAGGCTGTTGTTTAGGGTCAAACGAAATTACTGTTAAGTGATGTTAAAGAGCCAGAAGACACAAAATCATGAGCTTAGTAATGCCGATTAGTAATTATATGGTATTTTTCTTTAGCAAATCATGGCAGCTCAAGGGCAATAGCAAAGAAAATGAATATTGAAAGTTATGATTGCTATAATGTGAGATTTGGGAGGGAACATGCAAGGAAGATATAAAGAAGGGGAAAAGGTATCAATGTTAGTTAAACTATTTTTAAGAAAATACATGCAAGGCATAAAATGAATAATGTCCTAAAACCAAAACTGTGGTTGTGATCTGGTAAAACTAGCGGACAGGGATCAAGAATGTAATATGTTTCCATACTATTGGAGAATATGAGAAAGTTGTTTAAGAGTGCTTCTAAAATTAAAATTATATCAACAATATAAAGTATTATGTTTCTTTCTATAAACATAGTTGTCAAACATTTCTTCAGTCCTTACAATATTTACGAGGAGGTATACTGGAATTAAAAGTTAGAATCCAGTCTCTTCTACTTGTTAATTGTGTTACACTGCTACTATATGCAGAGTCAACATACATCCATATTACTAGCTAATTGAAATTTTTTTTTGCCAGAATCGGGATTCAACTCAGGCCCTTGAGCTTGCCAGGGAGGTATTTATTCCACTGAGCCATCTCCCCAGCCTCTAAGTGAATATTGACAGAGGATGAGTACTTAAAGATCAGCTAACATGAATATACTTTAATAGCAAGAATCAATTGCTTAGGTAAGCGCAGGGACCAGTGTTCGATCCTTGGATCCCCCAGCCGCGCCGGCCCCGCCTTCGGGTGCGCTGAGCTGGGGACGCAATCCAGGCGCGGTGGCGCGCGCCTGTAATCCCATCACATGGAAGGCAAAGAGCAGGAAGATCGCTATGAATGTGGGCTGCATGCATAGTGAGACCCTGCACCAAAAAAAAAAAAAAAAAAAGAAAAAGAAAAAGAAAAAAAATAGCAAGAATCAAACTCAAATATTGTCATCAGAGGAGTTACTTTGCAGACAGTATTACATTTCTAGATCAAAGGAAAATGGGGTGATTATTATCTGAATTTTTGTGGAAAACAAAATCTAGGGTTTCAAGAAATCTCTAAATAACTTTTATTTCTATGCTTCAAATACAGTTTTGGATATCATATGTTCTATAACTAAGCTTTTAATACAGTAGCAGCATGTAAATACAATGTGACTCTCCTCTTGAGATATGTTGTCAATTTGAAACAAATTTATTAATGAACATTTAATATAAAATTATTATAAATAATTTCATTAAAGAATTTTATTTTTGTTGTCTTTACATGATAAGATTCAAATTATGAGATTAGATTAAATTAAATTAATATTGTTATTATAGTCACCAGTTTCTTTTAAGTATTTTTAGTGTGGTCTCTAGAATACCTAAAATCATATGTGTCTGATATTTCTACTCAATATTGAGCTATCCTTCTATAGAGAAATCTGTGTTCATTACTAGGATGGACATAAATATTGAAGCTGTCACTTAACATTTGGTAGGATTCTACATAAAACTAAATGTATCCTAATGAGAAATTTACTGATATTCTTAGTGGTATTTCCTTACAGATTATATGGTAATTTACCATTCCTGCTTTATCAAATTTTTTCTATGTACTTTGTTTTGAAAAGTTGGATTGCGGTCTGCCTTGGTGTGAATTACTTTGGATTTATACTGTGTGTTGTCGTTATTTCTTTTTCAATTTTATTTTTCAATTTAAGTTTATTTTTAGTACAATTTTGGAATATACATACAATAATCTCATTCATCATAGGGAATTTGCATCTGTATGCGACACACTTTGATTTGTCTTTTTTCTTTTCTTTCCATTCTCTTTCCCTCCTTTCCCCTTTTATTCCTCCTTATTCACAAAGCTTTGTTTACATTTTATTCTTTTTTTCTCTCTTGCATCCTCCCTTTCCTGTTTCCTTTGAATGGTTTCCTCCCATTTCACAGTATCTGTTGTACAATTTGGTTCATACTTACACTTTCAATTTCTTATACCAGAGAGACAATGTGACATTTCCAAATGTGTCTGATTTATTTCACTTAGGAGGAAGGTCTCTGTTCAGCAATCTATTCAGCAATAAATGTCTCAGGTTTATCTTTTATACAGCTGAGTAGTACTCCAGTATTATAAAAAGCACATCCTTTTTATCCATTCAGTGGTTGATGGGTCATTATTTCTTTTGATCATCCCCACTCTTCTCTTCTCCTTCTCTCTTCTCCTCTGGAATTAAAGTGCTACTGTATGGCTTAGCTCTTTCATTTTTCTCCCCCAGGGCACTGTAACTATGTTCCTTTCAAATTATTCTGTTATTCAGACTGCATAAATTCTGTAATTTAGTCATAATATTTTCTAGTTCTATGATTATTTGATTATTTCTACAACTTCTATTTCTTTGTTGACACTGTCTCCCTTTATTTCTTTACAGATAAATTTTAAGTGTTGGTCAAAGCAGTGTTATGATAGCTGTTTTAAAATCCTTGGTATATAATTTCATCATTCAGTTCACCACCATGCTGGAATTTATTGAAAGTCTTCTTTTATGCTATTTCTGACTTTCATGATTCTTGGTATACCAGATGTTTTTTTTTTTTTTAATTTATCATACAAAAAGTTTAAGAATTATGAAACTCTATATCCTGTTTTTTTTTTTTTTCTTGAAGATATGATCTCCCATTGCAGCATAGCATGAGGGCAGTGTCATCCTGACAAATGTGGGCCGTCCATACACACTGTCTTTTTCAGATTGGGTAGCCCCCCACTGGGCTCTGATGGCACTTTACTGTTCCAAGTCAGCAGAGATGTTGAAGGCACTGCTTTAGCATATTGAAAATGATTCTGATTGTAATCACACTGTTTTCCTAGACAGTTGATTCCTAAAATAAGAAAAAACAGGCATAATTTAGTTAGAAAAAATTCAAAAATGAATATTGTTCCTATTTACAAGAAACATTTTGTGAAATTTGTTTAATAATTGTCCATTGTGTTATATATAATACAGTTCTTACCAATCTTACCCAATTTATTATTGAGTAAACTTATTTTAAATAACAAAAATAATATATAATTGAACTTGACCAATGATGGATAAATAAATTTTTAAAGGCCCCATAATTTAGCTGCATGTGTTAGAATAAAAAGTGATTAACAATAGAAAAATCCAGCATAAGAATAAAGGAGATAATTTATCATTTTAATGTATTATACTTTGGTAAATAAATATGGACACAGATTAGCTGCAATGCATATTTTAAGATTTTTGTGTAGTCTTTCCCATTGAACTTACTATGTAGATTTTTAAATGAATAAAACATTACTAAGAACTAAAATTTTTGTTGTATATTGTACACCTTTAGCTTGTTCCTTCATTTATTTTCTTACTTATATAAAAATATTCAACCTCCAACCTTACAAAAGAACAGATCAAGGAGAGACGTCAGTGTTCTAAATGCCTGCCTGGCGTGCACAAGGACCTGGGTTTGATTACCAGTACTGCATGCTGTGCTGGCCACTGATACTGGGTATGGTGGAGCATGCTTGTAATGTCAGGGTGAGGGGGCTGAGACAGGAGTATCACTATGAGTCTGAGCTGCATATCAAGACCCTGTACCAAATAAAACAATAAATCTTTGAAAAAAAGGCTCAGCTCATTTTTTTTCTATTTCATTTATTTTTATTTTATTGAAATACAAATGTCAATCAGACAGTTTCAAGACACCTTAACCATACAAATTCGATGAATTAATACATTGCAAACTGTTTTCATAACGTTTTGGTATTGTACAAAATTTTGTTTGATTCCCATTCTTTTTTTTTTTTCTCCCCTGGTGGAACCCAGGACTGAACTCAGGCCCTTGTGTTTGCCAAGGAAGCGCTTATGCTTCTGAGCCATCTCCCCCAGCTCCAAACAATTTGCTTTTGCTACAAAACTGGCTAGTACAAGAGATATTTGAACAGCTCTTCAGATCTTTTTCTAGGTTCATAGCTTTTAAGATAGAATGATGTGGGTGCAAATTATTCCAACCCTGACATCAAGAATTTTTTTCCTATTGCTAACTTTAGTAAAGAGATACCATTGAGTTGTGGTACTAACTATCCTCCACATTTAAATTCACTGATTTAATTAAATTCAGTACTGCTAATGACTGTGTTATGCAGTTCAACTCTAGGCAAATAATTGGAGAATGTCAGAGTACTTCCTTTTCTCTACTCTTCTTATGTTTTTCATTCCTTTTCAGCACCTGCTCACCCTTAACACAAGGGACAGTTGTTCTCTTAATGTTTTATTACAGTGAAAAACACTGGGCTACAGGCAGGAGTCTTAGGGATTGGTTCTGGATAGTGCTTAACTAGGTGTTTGAGCCTATGCTGAGCCTCAGTTTTATCATCTGTAGCATAAAGGGCTTGGATTAAATGATATTTTATTGTTTTTTATTCCTAATCTTACATTTCCTCCTAATATTAAAGTTTTGAAATTATAATGTATTTTGAAAGTTTTAAAATCAAGCTAGTTTGTACAAAGTTATTGCTCTAGTGTAATATCCTGTTAAACTGTGCTATATGAAAATAGGTTTGGAAAAGGCCATGTTTGTTTGTTTGTTTATTCTGTATTTAGTACAGGGTCATTTTTTTTGGTGAAAGCAGGGATTAAACTCTGGCTCTTGCACTTGCCGGGGAAGCCCAGGGTTTTGAACTCAGGCCCTTGCACTTGCCAGGGAAGTGCTTAATCTACTGAGCCATCTCCCTGACCATTAGTACAGGGTCTACAGAGTCCACAGGGCCTCACTATGTAGATCAGACTCATAATGATCCTCCTGTTTTCAGCCTCCCAGGTGCTGGGATTACAGGCATGAACTACCACACCCAGGTTCAATCACTATCTCAATGCATCCCCACAGCAATCTGTGGATCAAACACCAGCCACTGTGCTCTGGCTAAGCAGTTGTTTTAGTCCACGGAGCTATCTGGCTAGCCCAAGGCCATGTTTATAATAAAGTGCACATTTAATTATAGAATTTGGGTAATGTTGATTTGCATAAAGTTCTAGGGTTACCATCACACTTTCTACTTATATATTTCGAATTGCTGTCCTCATCTGTGTGAAAGTAAATCAGAAAAATATACACATTGATAAAACATGGGATATTGGCCAAGACAGTGTTTTGGTGCCTGTTTATACTGGCCTGACAAAAGCGGGCCATGCCCTGTCTTCCATCAGCAGCACAGCTGCTGTCTCTGTCATTTGAAATCTTTGAGAAGTGAATATATTCTATCTATAGTCCTTTGAACTACTATGCTCCCTAGAAAAATGAATTTTTAACATGTTTTCTTGGGATTCTCCACCAAGTTTCTAGTAATGGAAAAACTGTCCTTCCATACTTGACAAGAAAAAAATAGGGCAAAAGAAATCAAACAACATATCCTCCAAAGAAGGGTACCTTATTGCTTAAATTATTCACCCTTCATGATAATAAAATTGGATTTAATAGCAAAAACCTCAAATAAGTATGCCTCTATAGGAATTCTATAGAATATAAGCACTGTATGAATTCTTACCAATTTATGTGAGTTTAAGTATTATTATGGGAGAGAACTGAGGAAATAAAAATTCATATCTACATTCTTCAATATGGATAAACTGCAAGAAGAAAAAACAAAACTCATGTTTTGCTAACAAGTTTTTCTGTCACCTGGGTCTGACCTTATTTAACCTAGGAACTACCACAGGGGCTATTTAAATTGGAGCTATCACAGTTCAAATTCTCCTTTTAAATGTAAATGTAAAACGCTAATCACAATATATAAGCAATTACTACTGTCTGTGGCACTTACCTTTTTTAAGTGCGCTTCATTTTGCAGATGGTGAGAGCTCTACTAACCCATCTATTGTTAGCATGAGAGTCAAGTGATCATCTGTGTAGGTGGCTGTGTGGGAGCAGCGCTAAAATTTACAAGGATTTCCTCCCACGTTGGCAAGCCACACTGAACAGAGGGTCTGATGAGACAATCTTCTGTTTCCCTGGCATTTCCAATCATTCACTCAATTTGTAATAATATAAAAAGTCTCAATATATAGTCCCCATTTTCCACTTAGACATTACCTTAATATTTTCCAACAGTATTTATATTTCATAATTTCTCAGTTGGGTATCTAGTAAAGGGAAAAACTCATCTGTGAGAGATGCATCTATCAAATATAGAAATTCATCAAATAGATTGATAATTATTTTCAGCCTGTTAATTGTGTGATTAAAAATAATTAGCTAGTTGAACCTAAAAATTGAAGGACAAATGTTTTTAGAGACAAACATTTGTTTTTTATTTGACAATAATTTAATATAAATCAATAGAAGCAAGAAATGTAGAAGTATTATTTTTCCATTAATATATTTCTCTTTAGTGAGAGATTAATTATTTCAATGGAAAAAGGAATCATTCAATAAAGTCAAAAATCTTTTTTAAAGCCCATGTAGTTGTTAAGCTTGCAATAGACAGAAGGGAATTAAGTGAGCCTTATGTTTTCCTCTGCAAAGATCTTTCTAATGTACTTTTGTCTCTCACTACTTCCTTAATGTTGCCAATATTTGGACAAACAAAAAAAATTAGTCAAGTGGACTGTTTCCTCTAGAACAACAGCATGTGTTTTCCCAGGTTTTAAGAAACCATTAGATTCATTGACTGAGTAGAGAACTTGCCAAACATGTACAAACCACAGAGTTTAATCCCCAGTTAAAAAAAAAAGAACAAACAAAAAAAGTGGCTCTAGTGGTAAGGAATAGTAGAGTAGCCACAGGATTATTACAAAAACTTAAAACTATAAAATTCTAACCTGGAACACACAGATTCTTTGTCTCTCTCATTAAGACTCTGAAATCTTCAGCATCTGTCCAATACATTATTCTTAGATGAGCCAACAGTTTTTAATCACTGTCAAACAAAATCCAAGGTAAATAGTGTTAAATAGGTGTAGTAGATTTGCTCTCAGAGGAATGGTCTTCAGGAATTCAAGCCGTCATTGTTACTATAACAGCCAGTCTTAGACGTAACATAATTTGTGCAATGAACCTAAAATGACAACTGAACCTCAAAATTGAGTCTTATAAAATAAAACCTCTGGCCAAGTGATTTTATTTGACTCAAGCAGTTCAAATTCTAATTCTTTTTCTAATTCAGTAGATTGAAAATTAGACACAGTTTTCCTGCTATCTCTTAGAAATTTTCTAATTTTCTTTTTTTTTTTCCATTCCTCAGCTGCACTTACTGACACTTCTAAAATGTGTATTCCTAAATCTTCAGGCTGATCTTGGCTTCTCATTTTCTCTTGGCTTTGTGTTTTCCACCTTTTTTTGTGGTACTAAGGATGGAACTCAGGACCCTGCACTTCCCAGGCAGGAGCTTATTCTACTGAGCTATCTCCCCAGCCCATGTATTTTCCACTGTTAAGAGGGCTGAGTCTCTCAGGCTTTCAGAGAGAGCAAATTGGTAAAGCAATGACCGTGACTCATCCACATGGCTGACACAGACAAAGGATTTACAAACTGCAATACAGGGTTGCAGGATAAGCCCTGAGGGGATTTGATTGACCTGAATCAGATACAAAAGCTATAATTCTTGTTACATAGGTCTTACTTTATCTTGGTCTTAAGCATCCAGCAGATAAGTATCAAATAGAAGAATAAGAAGTAAAGTCATGTTATGCTGAGCTGCAAAAGACTCAAGTCAACAACTTCTGACACTGCCAGACACACAGAAAACACAATACTATCATGGACTACTGGATTATTTAGGAATATTTTGCTGAATTCACACACTTATAATATTTAATTGACAAAACTGAACAAAAAATGGGGATACAAATGAATGACCATTTTGCATCTGTATATTCAAAATATTTAAGATAGATATACAGCTACATTCCCTTAATTCAGTGAATAGAGGGACCTGTTCTAACAGTATTTGTAAATAGAATATCATGTCTGTATCTTATACACATCTTGTACAACAATTAACCACTAAGAACACAATATGCAATGTATTAATTATTGTAACTATCCTACTAATTTGATTTGAAACTGTCTCATTGCTATTTGCCTCTCCATAAAATTATGGCAAAAAGACAATAACACAACGATACATTTCAGCAAAATATAGAACTCTGGTAAAAATGGCCATACTAAATTATGAAATCTATAATTAAGAAAAGTATAAGCTTTAAAATTGAAACATCAGTGATAATATACTAAAAAAGAGGGCTGAGTGAGTTAAAGTATGTTAAACAGCGAATGAGTAATGTTGATGCTAATAGCATCAACTGATCTTACTACTGAGGGTATTGCTGTTCTACAGTTAAATACACAAATCAGTGTTACTTCCCTCTTAATATATATTTTTGATGTACACTATTTTATGTTGGTGAAAATATTTTTCTTACACATTAAAGAATTTATTTACTGTAAACTACATAAATCAGTTCCAAACAAATAATTTGGAGTGGAAACACTACAGCCATTCTCAGTTTAACAATTTAATTTGGTTCCAGTGACTCAGTCACTAAATGAATTGATCACTAAAAGAGAACTTGTACATAATATTATGTGACAATATGCATTCAGAACAGAGAAATGGTAAAAAACACAGTCCAACTTGATGATTTTGCTTTTATTTATGCAAGTCTTGTGTGGCACACTGTATTTCATAAGAGATCATAAAACTATTAGCAAAAAATTACCAAACTGTAAACAAGGTATTCTGTATAAAAAAAGATGTTAAGGCTGTATATACAAAATGTACAGAACTGTACAAAAAGAAGGCAGGTCATATGTCCAAGAGACAGATCAAAATTCTGAACATCATTAACAAAATAAATTGTTAAACAAGAGATATCTTTAATTCAACAAAATTGCCTGCTTTGTAATATTTTCCATGTGATTGGGGTTTTGTTCATGACATCTTTGTCTACTCCTGTGTTTTCAAACTTTCTACCTATTCTCTGAATCTCAGCTGTGTAGTGAGACCCTGTACCAAAAACATAAAATGAAAATAATAATGATAATAAAGATGATGATGATGATAACGGGGCTGAGTGCACTTGCAGTTGTTTCTGCATCTTCTGATTTGATCCATTTATCCTCAGGCTTGTTTGTTTACTTCCTTGTTTAGTTTGGTTTGGTTTCATTTGATTTGGTTTGGTCATTGCCAGTACCATGCTGATTTTTAATCACAGTAGCTCTGTAGCATAATTTCAAGTCAGTGACTATGATTCCTCCTGCTTTGACTCTGTTGCCCAGAATTATTTTTGTTGTTCTAGAATTCTTGTGGCTCCAAATAATTTTTAGTAAAATGCCTTTTCTATCTCTGTGAGATGTGCTCTTGGAATTTTGATTGGAATTGCATTAAATTTGTATAACAATTTTGGAATTATGGCCATTTTTAATCTTTGTTTTCCCATGCAAAAACAGGGAATATCTTTATTTTCTACTATCTTCTACAGTCTCCTTTAGCAGTAGAGTTTTCAATGTAGAGTACTGCATAGTGTTGTAATTTTCAAAATGAAGGTCTTTAACTTCCTTCATTATACTGATTCATAAGCATTTCTATTTTTTATACTATTGTGAAAGGTCCAATTTCCATGATTTCTCTCTCAGAGAGTTTGTGATTTGTGTACAAGAATGCAATTGATTTTTGACTATTGAGTTTGTAGCTATTATTGAACTCAATTTGGTTATTCAATCTAAAAGTCTTTTCGTGGAGTTTTAAAGATCTTCTATGTGGAGTATCAAGACATCTGCAAATCATGATAACTTATCTTTTTCTATCTTTAATTTTTTTCTTCTGTATAATTGTTCTAGATAATGTTTCTAGGGTCATATTAACTAGTAGTGGTGATAGTAGAAATCCTTCTCTTGTTCCTGATTTTAGAGTTCAAGATTTCAGTTTTTGACCATTTAGTATAACATTGGCTGCTGTGGTCTCATCTTATTAAAAAGCTTTTGCAAAGCAAAAGAAATTACCAACAGAGTGAAGAAACAACACAAAATAGAACAAAAATTGTCAGTTGTTCCTTTGACAAAGGGCTACCATCTAGACTATATAAGCAACTGGAAAAAAATCACACCCCTTAATGTTAAAGATTCAATCCACAATTGGGCATCTGAGATGAATACACACTTCTTAATTGGAGAAGTGTAAATAAATATATGAAACAATGTTCAACATTACTACTCCCCCGAGACATGCAAATTAAAATAATGCTGAGAGCTGGTCAAATAGCTCAGCGGATTAAAGTGCCTGTAAGCAGGAACAGGGGCCAGGGATTCAATCCTCAGACCTGCCCTGCCTGCCCCGTCTCCGGGGTGCACTGAGCTGGCAACTGAGACTGAATGTGGTGGTGCGCACCTGTAATTTCTTCTCTTGGGAGGTTGTAAACAAACAGATAACTACGTATCTGATCTAGTAGTGAGACCCTGAATATCCTGTAGACTCTTCCTTAAAATACAAAAAAAAAAAAATGCTGAAATTCTACCTCATTCCATAAAGAATGATTATTAACAAGAAATCAACCAATAAATCATGCTAAAGCTGTTAGGGGAAAGAATCTCTTCTTCCTTGTTGATAGGAGTGTAGACTGTGGAAATAAGTGTGGATATTCCTCAAAAAATTAAATTACATCTAGAGGTTCCATTTGACCCAGTTATTTCCCTTCTTGGAATCTTCCTGAAATAATTAAAAGCACCATGCCTTGGTTATATATGGGCACTGTCAGTGTTGGAGAGATAAAAGAGAATTTTCTTGGGTGAGGTCCTCGGGGGGGGGGAAGCATATGGAGGTGACAGCAGCAGCAGCAATCAAATATCTTTACTGCTTTACTCATATATATTGTTAGTTATGAAGCATATATTATTGTGTACTGTCGTAACCCCATAGCACATGCATGGTTCTCTTACATTAAGTCATACTTATGTAAGTGTATCCCATTGTGAGCATGTGCTAAATAGTGGGGTTATAGCATTTTGGGTTCTCAAAATGCACTGAATGTTGAAGCAATGTGCTGTGACTCCCGCGTGCCACCTCCCCAAAAGTTAGGGCAATGTTGCACGTTGAGTGGCCTGTAGTACTAATCCCTGTGCAGAGACCACAACAGCAATAAGGGAACAGCATAATGTCACAAACCCTCATTGTCACCACAGTGCAGCTTACAGTGGACAATGCCCTGTATATCCCATAACATGACTCCTGTGGCAGCCAGCAATTGTACCTGGTCCTGCTTGGTCCATTGAAGCCGGCCTACCCACTGGAAAATGTCTTTTGCCTCTTGCATCACACAGCAGAAACAGTGAAAAGCAGCCAAGACACTCTCTTCATGGATTCATAGAGGGGGATAAGGGATTTCCACGTGTATTGCTTCTAAAGCCTTTAACTCATCCTGGGTATAAGATGGACTGCTTTGCAGTCTTTTTTTTTTTGGCAGAACTGGGGCTTGAACTCATGCCCTTGCGCTTGCCAGGGAAGCGCTTATTCCACTGAGCCATCTCCCCAGCCCCTTCTTTGCAGTCTTTAAGGACATTCCAAGTTGCTAAAAGAGCACTGCATATCACCATGGTCAGGTCAAGGAAAGCACAGCATCAATGAATGCCCTAGCGCTCTCCCTGGCCATCAGGTGCTGTTTCCACAGACCCAAGGCATGACACTCACCTCCTTCTGCTGGCTACACCAATTTTTGCGGAGGAGATACTGGAGGTGAAAGCATGTGAAGCCAATATCAGCAACAACATTATGCAAACATCTTTATTGTTCAACTCACATATATCAGTCATTATCAAGCTTCCATTCTTGTGTACTGTCATAATCATGTAGAGCATTTGTGGTTGTTTATGTTAAGTCAAGCTTACATAAACATATCCAGTTGTACACATGTGCAAGACAGGGTCATGTCCCTATGGGTCTTCAAATACTCTGGGTTTTAAAGCAATCTGCTGTGACATCCCCCAACATACCCATGTTTATAGTAATACAGCTCTTAATAGCTAACTTTTAGAGACAATCCAAAAGCCCATCATTTGATGAAGGGGTAAAGGAAATGTGTTTTTATACAATGGAATATTGCTACATGAGACATTGGCAGGAAAGTGGATGTAGATTGAAAACATACACTTAAATGGCATGAAATACACATGTGTATGTAAAGATCACATTCTCTGGTGTGAAAAGCTGAAAGTGTAAGTAAAGACCAAAATGTATAATAGAAATTATGAATAGGAAAAAACATGTTGAAGTGGAAAAGGGAACTAGGGAGCCGGGGTGGGGGAAGAAATGAAGGAAAAATTAAAAACTAGAACAGAAAAGAGGGGTAAAATGGAAATACAGCTTTTGTTTTGAAGGGAAGAGGGGTTGAAAGGAGGGGAGGAGATGCAGGTACAAATTCCCTACTATGAGTGTGATCATTATGTATGTCTAAACTGTATCAATAAACTTAATTAATTAATTCAAAATACTATCCCCAAACAGCAATAATAATGAAATGCATGGCATAAAAAATTGCATGAAAATTTTAAGAGTCATTTATATGTGAAAAATCATTCATATTATTTTTTACAAATTCAGATAAGTGAGACATCAGGACGCAGGAATGTAAGATTTTAATCAAGAAAAATGTTAAAGTTCAATTTAAAAATGCAATTATAATCACCTTTTTTGAGCTAACTTCTAAGATTGGTACACAAAGTAAAGCTCTTATTTTGGAACTTTATTGAAAGCCATAGCATGCAATTTCATTTGATTTAAAATGATTTAAAACTTTATTGATTTTATCAATAAAAATAACCTATATGATAAGCATGACTTAAATTCTCAATTTACTTAGTTTTACATGTGAAAATTTTGAATAAAATTCCAATACACAATAAGCATTTTAAAATATTATGTTCATTTCCTTCTTTATTTGGTCATTTAAATTGTTGTATAAGTGACAGTTTTGTGTTTCCTGGACTAAAGAAAAAGGAAGATAAACTAAGGCTTAAAATAGCCAGGCATTCTGCATTAATATAATTGAAGCAACAGTAGCTGGGTCTTTTTTTCAGGTCAATTCAGAAGTGATCCCTCAGTTCAGCAGCCTCGTCTATATCATAGCTAAAAATAACAGCATAACACTTTCTCCCTAAAGTCGATTTAGGAAACAAATGTACTGTAATAATTATAGTCATTATTTGTGGCAATTTTCCTGAGCCCTGAAGTCAGTGCAAATATTTAGGAATAAGGATTGTGGAATCATCCTGAAGAACGATTTGACACTTTGACTTTGGAATGTGAAATACACTTTTTATTAGCCAAGTTACGTCAGAAAGGAGGATAAAATAAGGAATCATTTTCTAAGCTTTACAATAAGAAAAATATAGAAATATATTAAATAAGTATAAAAATGTGTCCATTCTGTCAGGCCAATTTGTACTGTAGTGCTTATCAACACAAAGAAATACATGCTTGATTTCTGAGAAAGAACACAAAATATCTTTTTAAATGACTACAAAATAAATCCTGATTATCAAGAAATCAGAGGCTATTGAAAACCTGGGTAAATCTGGATTTATACGAATGAAGTAAATAAAATTATCAACTTACTAAACTTAGAAAAAGAAAATGGAAACACGAGGTTTTTTTTATAAGTGTGTGGAAGCAAATCAAAATATGAACCATGAGTAAATCTTAAGGCCAGTCAGAGACTTTTAGTCAGCCTCTATGCATCCATGCGGAAATTTTCTAAGGTCTTTCACAATACATGGCAAAACTTCATGCCTCCAAAATACACACAGCATTTTTTAACTGACAAACTGAACTCCTTTAAGAAATCTACTTCTAGGGAATTTGTGAGCAGTTATATTTGACACCCTTTATAATTGACAATTAATTTTGTTCTTTTCATTACTCTTCTCTAATTTCTTTTCAGATTACTCAAATTTCTCTTGCCTTGCCTTTTTAAAACTCAAGTGAAGGTTTAGCCTACACTATGCAACAGTATTGGTGGCAGAGTTGTTTCTCAAAACCTAGGAAATGGTTGCACAAACATTTATTGTATGCCATTCTTAAGAGGCAAAAGTCCTGGATCAACAACAAAACTAGAATGAGAAAGACTGGGGAAATTGGTACTAATTAATGTTTTGGTATTAGCATAGTGGATGCTCAACTAGGATTTTTGACAGTTGAAGACCTTAAGGTGGAGACTATCTTTCCATCACAATACAAAAATTATTGTATATTAAATCACATAGTAGCCCAAATTTTGACATCAATTTCATGTTGCCTCAAACAAGATGAGTTTTAAGAGAACCACCTGAAGTACAATTGCTATAGAATATGCTTTTTTACAAAGATAAATTAATGCCCTATAATCAAAGTGTCATCCCATCAATTTGCCAAGCATAGAAACAAATTTCTGCCTGTCAGAAGCTTTCAGAGCCCATCTGCCCTAAACTCTATGCTTTTCTCTCATATTTCTCAGCAATGTCAACTGTTAGATTTCCCATTCCTTAGAGATAAGAATATTTCAATTGCAGGAGAAATTTACTTGACCTTGAAAACATTGAAGGACTTTCTGAGGCACAAGATGTTTCTATATGTAATTTCATTGTAAGTATACAGTACTTCCTATACCCTCTTATAATGAAAGTGAGCATGCTTCACTTTCAGTAATTTTTCTAGTGAATTGAATGAGAAAATATACGTAATCTTCTTTTACAAAGGATACTCAAAATATACAGTGAATTTTTAAATTTAAAAAGTTTGTTACCATGAAAGATATATTATCATTAACCTCTCTCAAATGTTCCCTCTTGCTTCAAGCACCTATGTTATTACTTTTACTAGTTTCTGAAACAGATCTACACATTCTCCTTCTTGAGTGTCTTTACCAGCCATGATCAAAAACATGGTGAATGCTGCTACCAAGTGCCACCCAGACAAAGACCAGGTTTGTGCAAACATTAAAATATGTTCCAGTCTTTTTAATTTTTTTTGCCAGACCTGACACTATAAGAATTCTGTGATTTCACACTCAAAATGAGGGTGAAAGGTAAACTTTTTGAATGGATCAGGGACAGGTAGGCATCCATGATGGCTCACTTAAAGACACTCACAAATGAGGACTTCAAGAAGTGCTTTGAAAAGTGGCGAAAAATGACAGGATAAATGTTTACAAAGAAGAATTTGTCTTTTGAGGGGTATTGATGGCCATTGTCTTTTACTGAAATTTATTTATAAAATTTATATTCTTTTGGCATTTTAATCATGGCTTATTGGTAGTTTTAATGTTTTTTATGTAACCAGAATTGCAATTAAAATATATGTTATATGAAGGGACCAACACTTTGCATTGAAGTTTTTTTACCTACCTTACCTAAATTAAAAAATGAACATTGAAGGCTGTGAATGGAGAATAGCAAGACAAATTAAGAAATTTATATCACTTTTGAAAACTTATCAAATGCTATGAATTAAAAAGTAATTCAAAGATTGAATGGATCATGCACTTTAAAATATATATGTATAAATTTTCCATGATTAACTTGATATTAAACTTTTGAGTAAATGATTGAGCACAATAATTTATTCCTCTCTCCTATTCCAAATATATTAAAAATGTTATGCAAATTGTTCAGAGAATATTAAGTAAAAAATTATGCATGAGAGAACAAGAGAGGATAGGAATATTCAGAATGCTAGAAATAGCAAGGTACACATAACTGAAATTGGAAGTGGTGGTCTTAATGACTGCATAACGACAGAAATAGACCTCAAGCCCCAGAATTTGTGGAGGCTTCAAGCTATACTGTCGTTCCTTTGATTCCTGAAAAGAAAATTGTGAATCTAAAGAAGATAGCTGAGTGGTGTTTTGGCCTATCACAAACTGCCTGCCCTGTATCTTGGTTGATAAAAGTTATTTTCAAGTTTGGAATTCTGAATTTGTGCCAAGGTTGTGGGTGTATCCCAGCAAGTGCTATTTTGTGTGGAGACTCTGTGTTTGAATATTAACAAAAAAGGGAATTTTTAAGTGAGTCAACCTACTCCCAAAGAAAAAATTTCACACATAATATAAGTGGATAACCTTTTGCAGACAGACACTTTAGAAGTCAGGGTCACAGACAAAAGTAAGAGCATATTTGGAAGTTCAGTGACACAAAACAAATTCTCCAGACATGAATATGATGTTAGTACTTGAATCGAAAATAATATGCTAAAAACATTATGATGTTTTTCAAATAGATTTTAGCAAAAATGCCTGTTCATTTAATTTTATTCAGATAATTTTATAACATGCATATTAACATATCGCTTATATACTTACTGCCTTTATGAGTTTGAGAACATGACTCCTCTTCTTTCCTATAACTCATTTTCCTTAACTGTCAAAAGATTTTGTTGATTTTTTTTTGTTATTGTTTTGTTTTTTCTTTATATGAATGCTGAATATTATAAACATGCTGCATGTCTGTATCTGTTAATCTGAACAACTAATGTAAAGATAGCATTATATGAACCAGCAACCATAAACAATAAATAAAATAAGACAGCAACCATTGTTGAATTCCTATTCCTTTGTTTATTGAAATCTTGGTATCATTTTTAGTGGTGTTTTTTTCTATCACTTTTGTATCTAAAAATTTTACAAAAGGTGTTTGTGATAAATAAACTTGTGTAACATATAAATATACACGTGAAGCAAGGATATAAGGCTAAGGATTGACGAGAAAAGGTTTTGAGTCTCAATTTTTGTTCCTTCTGTACTATCTTTATTTTATAGTGATAAATAATTTGGTTAGAAAAGACTGACCAGCCTGATTGCTCAGCAGACTAAAGCACCTGCATAGGCAGAGCTCACTGGCCAGAGTTTTATGCCCCTCTTGCCATGCCGGCCCCACACCCAGGACGTGCTAAGAAGGCAATTGAGACTGGGAGTAGTGGTGTGCACTTTTAGTCCCAGCACTTGGGAGGCTGAAAACAGGAGAATCACTCTGAGTCTAATTTAGTGGCGAGACCCTGAACACCCTGTAGATCCTGCCCTAAATATAGAAAAAATAAAATAAAATAAAAAAGACGACTACAAAAAAGAAAAGACAACCTCTTCAACAATATAATTCATTCACCATTAATTATAGGAGGAATTAGAGGAGAAAATGAAGATCAGTGAAGGGAGGCAAAGAGAGTGACTAGTGGCTTCCTGAAGAAAAGAAGTGAAGACAAAAGACTAGTGTGTGCCTAGTGAAGTAGAAGAAAAAAAGAGTGATTTGACTCTGGAGTGCTGCTAATAGTTTGGTCAAGAGCAACTTTTCACTAGAATTTTTTGTTTCAATGTTTTCACCCCTAAACAGAACACTTTGGTGGGCTAAGTAGGCATGGTATATACAATCATTCCCTGAAATCTGGATTCCAATGGGTACCAAAGTGTGAGGCTGCTCAAGTGTCTTACATCAAGTGGTACAGTATTCACATAAAACATATACATAGTTTCCTGTCAACTGTAAATCACCTCTAGGCTAGTTACAATACTAAATATATGCATGATAAATGCTATATAAATTCTTGTTATCCTGTACTGTCCAGGGAATAATAACAAGCAATTGGTCTGTACACATTTAGTATATTTTTTGCAAATATTTTTGACCCTTGATTGGTTCAATTCGTAGACGCAGAATCTACATAAATATGAGGTGAATTTTTCTGTGATTTCTTAGCCTGTAAAGCCTCAAGATATTTCACAGAATCAGGCAACGTATTTTTAAGTTTCTGGATGACAGCAGCAGAGAGGGCACACCTCAGTACCCGTATGGAAGAGCCAAGCTTCTGGATGTGTTCAACTGGCCTAGGACACCTGAGAATCACCATACTTACAGAAAATTACAGGAATGTTGAAGAGGCTCCTCAGGCAAGCAATCAGGAGGACAGGGACACAATGTTTTTGACATGGAAATGTGATTATCTGTGCTAGAGATGTGACTGAATACTGCCCGAAAACTCTTTCTTTCTTTCTTTCTTTCTTTCTTTCTTTCTTTCTTTCTTTCTTTCTTTCTTTCTTTCTTTCTTTCTTTCTTTCTTTCTTTCTTTTCTTTCTTTCTTTCTTTCTTTTTTCTTTCTTTCCTTTCTTTCTTTCTTTCTTTCTTTCTCTCTCTCTCTCTCTTTTTTTCTCTCTTTCTTTCTTCCTTCCTTCCTTCCTTCATTTTCTTTTCTTTTGGCTTTCTTTGGCCGTTCTTTCCATCTTCACTAATTATTCCTTGTGAATCACTCATGTAGTCTTTGCAGTCTGTTAGACTTTAGGCTGATAGAGTGGGATCCACTCAACTATAGCCCACGCCTGAATACTTGATCAGTTAACCTCAATTCAATCTTGATTTCCAAGTTTTCCCTGATTTTGCTCTGAAGTGCCAAGTCTGTACATAAAACTGCCCAACTGGTACCTCCACATGAGTATCTATGAGCCATAGATTCACCCACTCTATCAATATTTAAGATGCAAAATAAGAATTTATCATTTATCTCACACTCAAATTTAACTATGCAGCCTGTATTCTAATGTGGTTAATAGACCTAAAACCCAGTTATAACTTGTATGAATAGGAAATCTGTTACATGGACGATAAATCCAACTCAACCATATTAAAGCATGTAAAATCTAACTCAGGGAATATCTATCTGCAAGGACATGGGGTGAACCTAACTTTAGGCATAAGTCTTTCAGGACTTAGGGGCCGGGGAGATGGCTCAGTAACATAAGTGCTCCCCTGGCAAGCACAGGGGTCTGAGTTCCATCCCCAGTTCCGAAAAAAAAAAAAAAATAAATAAATAAAACTTTCAGGATTTAAAGACCATCTAGGTTTAGTTCCTCACTCTGACACTTGGCCTGATTTGTCTTGGCACTAGCTTCTTTCTCTGTCATGCTTTCTCAACATGGGAACCTCTGGATGCTCCAAACTGAAATCCTACCCATGTAGCAACCACTTTGGAGGAAAAAAAAACCTCCTTTCCCCTGTAATTCAACCTAAGTTCACAGACCAATCCAGTGAGACTATTATGACTAAGTTAATCAATTTGATGGAAGATTTTAAAATCTGATGAGTTAGGCTTGTACCCCATACACATATTTGAATCTGGGAATCAAAATTAGTCCCCCAAAAAAGCCATAATGATGAAGTCACAGGAAGAATGCACAATAAAAATGAGGGTGCTATATATGGAAGTCAGAATGGTTGCAGAATAGGAAAAAAAATAGCAGCCATCCCTTACACTCCCCCAAATTATATGTGTCAGTAAGGGACATAATGCTTTAACTAATTGTTCAAGTCAGAAATACAGCAGTCTTTTTTTATGCTTATGTTTTATTCACCCAGTAAATCAATCTGCCTCCAAATGCTGTCTATTCTGCTTCCCACATTTATCTCAACTCAATCCTATTCCCTAGTCTATGTGACCATCACCTTATTCCTGGACTTTAGCCACACTGCCCTACCTCTGGGATTCTCACTTCCAAATCCTTAAAATCGATTATCTTTACAGCAATATAAATAATTTTTAAAACATAAATCCAATTATAACTCCCCTTTTCTTAACATCATCCTGTGACTTCCTTTTATCCTCTAAATCCTTATGTGAGCTGTTTCTAGACAACAAATTACATACATCACTTTATATACTCTTTTCACTGCAACCCATGCTTACTGCACCCCAGCCACACTGGCCATTCTGATGTCCCTTAAATATGCTAAGTGCCATGCATAGGGCCTTTTTATTGTTTGTTGGTTTGTTTTATTTTTTCTTCAATTTATTTTTATTTTATTAAAATGCAAATGTCAATCAGACAGTTTCAAAACACCTTAACCATATAGAGTCGATGAATTAATACATTGCAAACTGTTTTCATAACGTTTTGGTATTGTACAAGGTGCATACATGATATTATATTTACAGGTTTTTTATAGCTGAATTATATCAAAAATTCAATAATTATTTACCTAGTGGATGACCATAGCACTAAAAGCCGACATAATATCCTGTCCAACCACCATTAGTGCAGATCTTGC
>PVKA01017027.1:27800-46747 GCA_004027165.1 Ctenomys sociabilis | reverse complement strand
GAATGGTTGAAAAAGATGTGGTATTTCTATATAATGGAGTATTACTCAGCAATTAAGAATGATAAGTTTGAAGCATTTATACTGAAGTGGATGCCACTTGAACATATACTCATAAGTGAAATAAACCAGACACACATGTGTAAATATCGTATAGTCTCCCTAGTATAACAAGCGAAAAGCAGAAATACAAAAGGAAATGATGTTCTATTTTTAAAACCCAAAACCAAAAAAGAAGAAGAATTTCTACTTCAAAAGCATGTGAAATATTTCTTAAAATTCAAATTCTGTCCTGTTGATTTAATTCCACTGAGGAGGGACCTTGGAAACTGGAATGAGTATTATTACTCATGGCCTATGGTTACATAAAAATTTGTGAGTAGATGATTATATCCCAATTAAATGGTCTTTTAAAGTTTAACACTGATATCTTTCAACTGCAAGCATTAAATGACTTATCTAGGTGCCATTGTAGTTCAGATTGGTGCACACAGTATTTAGAGCCTTCCAACAATTAGTTCTGACTAAGAAGGCTAGAGGCTAGAGTTTCATCAATGTGTAGAAGTCAAAACAAACTTGCTTTTGCAGATGTACACCCTCATGTGTTTGGAAAAGAACAACCTATAGAACTGGATGTCTACTTTCATACCTTCATACCTTTTTTTTTTTAGTATGTTTGGTACATGCTTTCACTATGCAGCTCGGACTCTTAGTGATCCTCCTGTTTTCTGCTACCCCAGAACTGGGATTATAGGCATGTGCCATTGCACCCAGTCTTGGTGGCCAGTTTGGTGTTCCAGCGGGTAAGTGGTACCTGGGATTGAACCCAGGTCCCTGCACTTGCCTAAGTGCTACCTCACAGTCCTATCCTTCATATTTTATATGAGTAGCTTGATAAGTAGAATTTATTCACAGTACTTTCTAATATTTCATGAAAAACATAGTCATATCTAAGCTCCTTTCTCTGAGACAATATCTGTCTACATTCTTCATTGATATTGGTGATTACTACTATTGGCTTAGGCTCAGGTATGACTTAGGCTCAGCTTTAAAGTTATTGTCCTTCAGGACTGAGCTCTTTTCCAAGGTGTGACCATAGCTGCTAGGTCTATTTCTCACTGCAAAGTGCATGAGACAGTAATGTCCAGTCCATAAAACTTTTTATTAAAGTACCCAAAGTATAACACATACTTCAAGTGTCAGATGTTGTAATAGGAGCAAGTGGGAATATATGAAATTGTAGAGAAGGAGGTTTGTTCCATTTAATAAATTTTATTGCTGTTCCCCACTTTAATGGCGCCTGGATATTTTGTATCAAATGTACTTCAATATCATGCATCAGGCTTTTCTGTTTTCTTTCTGTCATTTCAGTATATTTTAGGAGGCTGTGTGTCATTCTCACTACAATGTACTCCAGCAGGGGCCCCCTCCATGTACTTCTGTAAACTACTTGCGTGCTAAGATAACTGTTCCAAGAACCTCTGAAACATATGCTAGCATCTATTGAGAAATATAAATTCCTATTTAGGGCATAATAAGAATATGCTTTGTCCCTAAATAGTAGTATCTTACAATAGAAGTGAAGATTATCAGAGGGTCCAACAGGTTTACAAAAATAAAAGAATAAATTAAAACCTAAGTGAAAAGACATAAGACATGGCTTAAAAACAGGAATTTGAAGTAATTTTCTCTGGAAAAGTTTAGGTGTCACTTCTGCAATACAGTTAGGCTACAATTTCTCAATATGCACATTGATGCATAGAGAAGAATAGAGAAGTTTGGCAAAACTGAACAGGCTGCAGAGGATGAATAACAGGCATCTGGGTCTTGTGTGGGCTCTGAGGTTGTACACAGTGATTTAGCATATGATGGAGGATGTTACAATCTCACACCCCTGGGACTTGCCTGGCTAATACTGTTTACACAGACAGAGGGCAGTTTAAGTTACAAAGACATACCCTTGGACAATCCTTGGACAATAGCCTATTAATCAGTACCATTCAGTGAAAATTTGTGAGAGGATATTTATTAGGAAAAGCATGAAAATTAAAACATGACATAAATTCTGCAGGATATCAGAAATGCTTCTAAACTGTCTTGTGAAGTTAGGGGATCATTCAAGCTTAAGCCTATATCATTGGTTTGTATCAGGGATCAGTAATATTTTTGGGTAGATCTTTTCATTCAGAAAAGTAAACTAAAAATAAATAAATAGATAAATAAATAGGTAAATAAATACTCTAGTACAATGAGATTGATGAAATAATTGACTGGCCAAATATTTAGAGTGATGATACTGTTTAGACTTGGACTCTCCTAAGGCAGCCTGAGTTAGAAGGATCCTAAAAATGATTAAAATAAGATCAACAGTGTGAAAAATCTCTGCCTTACGTATGTGCTGACATTCTATAACAGTGTATTTCAATTTATTCTATCAGGCTTATCTGTTTCCTCACTGTCATTTCAGTACTTGTAAGAGACTGTGATTGTAAGACAGCATACATTTTGTTCGGGACCCTAATACTATTACTATTTATTCTTACTTCTTTATTCTATAACACTGCACCCCATTTAACTAATCAGAGTATTTAGTCACTACATTTTTGGCATAGCCAGTTTAAAATCTCTGCAAGAGAAGAAACTAATTTTTTAAAACGTATTATTATTGCCTTGCTACTTTTTACAGGGTTTGACTAGGAACAGATATTATAGAAATGAATGTCTGAATGCATAAATGTTACTGCATGGTAATACTGTCACTTGCAATCCCAGGTTTATGCTTTCTTTGCTACATTTAATCTCTTTGAACATCATTATCTGTGTAAATCAATGAATTCATACACACTGTATATGTCCAAGATTTGCCCTCAAGTCCACTGAGTGATTATTTAATATATGGCCTTGCAATTCTCTATTCCCTTTGATGATTTGGACACTCTTTAACCTGACATGAAGGAAAATGCTTTCTGTTTCAGTTCAAAGAAAATCTATGATTCCCCCATGGAACTGTTGCTTCTTTGCCTTAGGTATAATGACAGTATTTCAATTCGATGTCAGCATTTTGTTTTTATTGGAAACATAACTTGAAACAATTTCTTTCATCTTAGTTTAAGACAATTGTTGACTTTGTATTTTAATTGTATATATTGTTCTGCTCATTTATTTCTTTTTTAAAAAAATTTTTATTCACTGCCTGTCCACCTTGAAGTAACTTTCAGTTATTTACGTAATATAGTAGGAATTAGAAAATGCAAAAGTGCCTCACAATTTCTAGAGAATAGCAAGTATCCAATAAACGTGGCCCCTGGTTTTCCCCACCTCTTCTACTCTCTGTACTGAGGATCTACCTTCAAATAAATTCCAGAGTTTTTCTTTTCCTTTCCATGTGAATGTGACTGAAATTCCTGATTTATGAACACATGTTAACCTATATCATGTCCTAAACTTCTAATTTAAGGACATAATACAATTCCAGGAAATTAGAATAAACTATGGTAGATACATATTACAAAATGATTCTTCATTATTGCCAGTTAATTATAATAAAGACTAAATTTTAAAATTAGCTAATCAATGACAATCTGGCTTAATTACTAATTAGCAGACCAAATTTACAAGGACCTGGAGGTCACACACCTTACTGATAGGCAACATCTTGTCAGGCCACTACTGTGACCTGGCAGGCTCTGATTAATTTCACTGGGCTCTGGCTAGAGACCATTAAGTCTGATCTCTCAAATGACTGCGGAGTCTCTTCTTGTTCAAACACTAGGAAAACTGCTTTTCATTTTTTCACTGTTTTTATCAGAAGCTTTCTCTGGAGCTTTGCTGAGAGCATTTTGTCACGTCCCATCACTGCAGCTCCATACAAAACCTGCTCGTTATCTCCACCAAGAGATACATTCTGGATCATCCAATAACTGGTAGCCATCCT
Source organism: Ctenomys sociabilis (assembly GCA_004027165.1). NCBI lineage: Eukaryota > Metazoa > Chordata > Mammalia > Rodentia > Ctenomyidae > Ctenomys > Ctenomys sociabilis. The sequence continues at coordinate 42,816 of PVKA01017027.1, read as the reverse complement.
TGACCAGTACCCTGCTCATGGAAACTCCTCTGAAAAGGCAAGGAATGCTTTTTCTGTCTGGGGGAACAAAAAACCTCCCTCAAGCTTTTTTTTTTGTGGTACTGGGGATTGAACTCAGGGGATTTTGTGGTACAGGGGATTGAACTCTTATTCTACTGAGCTATTTGCTTGACCTTTTACCTAATTTTTATGAACATGTAGTTTTATTGAAGTATAATGTGCATTTAAATGCCTATATGAATTTCATTCAAGCAAGTTGATAAGCTTAGATTGGATATGCAAATTTCCCTACACGTTTTCTGAGATGGCCTGAAAGATGTGAAACAGCAAAGTAGATAGCAAGTGTTGTTCTGTTTTTCCAACAATATCGTTTGTTCTTATTTTTTCACTATATTGTTTATTTTCCCAGTGCTAACTGAGATCAAAAAGGAAGAGCCTGTACACACATAGACACACATATCTCTGTACAGATATATGCACAGGGATCTAGAGACAGTCAGACAGAAAGACAGAGAGACAGACAGATTTTGTCTTCTTTTTTGTTTTTTTCTGCATGATGAAAGAAGGTGTCCTTCATTCAGGTGCATAATTATTGTGCATATGATTTTGATATTTTAAAATCTATGTGTTAAATTTAAACTCAGATTTCTCTATTCCAGGATTCAAAATTTCTTTATATGATGTAAAGTTTTAAATAGAGTAAATTCACAGATAATAAATATGGTCCAAAAAGCATAAATACTTTGGTTTCCAAAAATGTACCTCAAGGTCTTTTTCTAGGAATTTATATATCCTATGGTGAACATATTTATTTTTCCTGCAAAGTAGATTTCTATTATATGTGTTAGGACAATTTCTTTTTTTCATTTTCCAGCTAACAAAGTTTTACTTGTTTCTCCTTTGAAGCAATTGTTAATATGATTATGAAAAATATTCTAATATACATATTTTTATGACTAGGTGTTTTCCTTTGCTTGGACAGATATCTAGAATGCAAAATTAATGAACAATATGGGCCAGTCATACAGCTCAGTGGATTAAAACACCTGCTTGGGCAGAGTGCAGCAGCTGGGTTGGATCTCCGGGGTGCTGTAACGCCCCCACCCCCGGGGCAAGCTGAGACAGCAACTGAGACTGGGCATGGTGGTCCCTGCCTGTCATACCAGCACTTAGGAAGCCAAAAACAGGAGAATCATCCTCTGCCAAATACACAAAAAATAATAATGATGATTAACTGTAGCTTCTGTGTGCCTCACGCTTAGTTGAACACATTTTCTAATCCAAAGTAAGTGCTATTGTTTTATTTACATGCAACAATGAAAGAGATTTCTTACCACTCTACATTGATGCCAAAATCTGGTATTTTCTATTTTTAAACTTGGCCACTCTACTAGGTAGATACTGGAATTTTCTTGTAATTGATATTTTCTAAACCAAATATTATAGAAAAAGAGGTTCTGAGTGTTCATTTATATATTTTATGCAATATTTGTTTACATAATGAATATTTTATTGCATTGTAGTTTCACATATCTTCTGGATATAAGACCTTAATCAGATATGTGTGCAGCCAACACACTTTCAAGGTGTTATTTCTTAGTACTGCATATAAGAAAACTGTACTGTATTGTATTGCATTTTGCACAGCTAGGTATTGAACTCAGGCCCTTGTATTTGCCAGGCAAGAGCTTATTCAACGGAGCTATCTCTCCCGCCCTACAAGCTATACATAGAGAGTTTTAACACAATTTTTTTTTTTTTTGGCTGGCTCAGGCTGTCTTAAAGGTGGGTCTGGTAATGCAAGTGAGGTGGGGATCCAACCATGGTATCCTGAGCCTGACTGCGTTTGCTTGAGCACGTGCTTAAACAACTGAGCTAATGGGCAGGCCCCCGAAAAATTGTTTATTTTATTTAAATAAAATTTTCAATATTTTCTTACAATGGCTGGCCAGATAGCTCAACAGATAAACATGCCTGCTTAGACAGAAGCAGAAACCAGGGTTCAATCCCTGGCATGCTGTGCCGGCCCTACCCCACTCCTGTTGAGGGGCTGATTGATACTGGGTATGGTGGCATGTGCCTGCAAGCTCAGTGTTTGGGAGGCTGAAAATAGGATGATGTCCAATGTGTACAGTGAGACCCTGTAGGCCCTCTACTAAATTATATATATATATATATATATATATATATATATATATATATATATATATAATTTTTAGAACTTTTAAGCATTTTTTCTCCAATTATTACCAGATCTTTTTCCTATGTTTTACAAGACATTTTAGTTCTCAAGGTTCACATGGAAGCCTACGCCTTATAAATGACTTATTGTGACATGTATTAGCATAAGTGCTTATTTCCCTCTCTATTATTATATCTAGTTCTTACAGGCAGGTTTTGAAAAGTCTAATTTTTCTAATGAATTATCACAGTGTCTATTTGTAAATTAATGGAGATTGCATATTATATTCAGTTAGATACCTATTTCTATACTCTATGTATAATGTCTTCAGGACACTGCTTTGTCCATTTTATGTATTCTTCAGTCTTTACAAAAACTATCATATTTTCCTAATTAAGAGATGAACATTTTTTCTTGATATCAGAATTTAAGTTTGCAAGCTAGTTCTTATGGATTTTTCCTAGGTCTTACAAATTTCTATGTATACTTTAGAATAAGTTTCTTAATTTTTTTTTTTTTTTTTTTTTTTTTGTAGAACTGAAGATTGAACTCAGGTCCTTGCGCTTGCCAGGAAATGCTTGCTCTACTGAGCCATCTCCCCGGCCCGGCCCCTAGAATAAATTTGTATGAGAAAAGGTAATGACATTTTCATCAAGGTACTCTAAAATTTATATATCCATTTGGCACAAAAGGATAGCTTAACAGTCTTTAATCTTTGTGTCTACAAACACTGTAAACATCTCTTTAATAAGATAACTTTTAAATCCTAACTAGTATTATTTTTTTCTCGCTTTTTTTAAGTTTGGGAATTTGAACCATTGCAATACCTGTAATTGTTTTCAACTACTCCATAACTAACACAAATTTAGCAGGTTAAGACAGCATCAAGTGTTGACTTATGGGCTATGGGGAAAGAAATTGCATCACAAGGTGTCTGTATCATTTGCGTACTTTGGTCACTGTTAAAAAGTTCTTGTTATGGTTTGGACCTAAAATGTCCCTGTGAAGTATCAAGTGTTTTGAAGTTGATTGAATTTTAGGAAGTAACTGATCATTTTGTAAACTTTATTTTTTTAAATTTTAGCCTCACACATTCAGCTCTGGTTCCTTGACAGATATGGACAGCAAAGGGACACAGAGAAGGGAAGGCTCTCCATGTGGCACCCAGGGAAAAGCTATACAACAGCTGCAGACAAGATCACATCCTTTAGGGTCACACTGCAGTGACCCACTCCCCACCAGGCCCTACCTTCTAATGCACTATCAACTAGGAAATAAAAATGATGAGTTATACCATAAAATATAACTAAAATAGTAAAAAACAAAACTAAAAACAGTAAAAATATATAGCATTAGAAATGATGCAGATTATTTATTTTATTTTATTTTTTAATTGGACAGTTTCAATAATTAATGCATTTTATATTGTTATCTTCCTAGTGGTTATCTATAGTGTAAGAACCAGACAGGTTATCCTGTCTAAATGTTATTACTACCAATCTTTCTTCTCATAGAATTAAGCAAAAGTAGCTGCATATCTGTCCTAACTATTCTGTATATACAAATACAAAATGGTCCTTCCTTTGTACCCCCTTTATTTGTTTAGTAATGTCAGAGAAGGGTATTCCATTGGAATTTAAATATTATTGGCTCTTGAATTCAGCAAAACCCTCCAACACAGTCCAGTAGCCCACAACAGTACTGGGCTATCCACAGAAGTTGCTGACTAGATTATATTACAACTCAGCATATGGCTTTACTTTATGTACTTCGTTTTAATACTTTACAGCTGGATTTGTTTAAACACAATGATAGGGATTTAACAATGGTTATTATATTGCACGTTATCTTAAAACTAGTTGTTCAGATTACCAGATATAAGCATACAAAATTGATCCAGAAATTATAAAAAATTTGAAAGGAGAGAGAAAAAAGTAAACATGAAATTTCAACACAGCAGCAGAAATCAGCAGTACAATTATCCAAGCTAGCCTGTGTATATGCATATATGTTTTTTCTTTATTTTCTCCTTTTATTCATCCCAGTTTCATGAAAAGAAAATGAACTGTTCAAAGGGAGGAACAACTCATCATTTTTATTTCCTAGCTGATAGTGTGTTAGAAGGAAGGGCCTAGTGGGGAGTGGGTCACTGGAGTGTGACCCTGAAGGATGTGATTTTGCCTGCAGCTCTTCTATAGCACTTTCCTGGGTGCCACATGGGAAACCCTTCCCTTCTCTGTGCCCTTTGCTGTCTATAACTGTCAAGGAGCCAGAGCTGCATTTGTGAGGCTAAATGAATAGAACTTTTCTCCCTTTTTTTTTTTTTTTTTAAATGTATTTGGGACAGGGTCTTACTGTGCTTCTCAGACTCATAGTGAGCCTCCTGCTTTCAGCCTCCCAGCACTGGGATTACAGGTATGTACCACCACACTAGGTCGTGGTTCTGGCTCAGCATGCCCGTGGGCGGGGCTGGCATGGCACGTGGTGCTGGGCATCCAACCCCACTTCCCGCACTCGCTTAACAGGCACTTAGTTTGCTGAGCTCCCTCGCTGGCCCTCCTTTTCTCCTTTATTGATGGGCATGGGATATTTTGTCTCAGTAACAGGCAAGTTGCTACTGCAGATGCTTTTACAATTAGCTTTGTGAACTTTGAGGCCATGCTTGGTAGAGAAGCTTTCTTTGTATCCTATTTGGGGCTGTCTGACTCACAGGGCTCTACACTCAAGGAGGGTAAACTAAGGGGACAAGCCATTAAAGTGTCACCCTCGCGTTGGATGCTTGCATTTTCTCCAGAGTTATATTCCATCCTGTTTCTCTCTGATTGTGGTCAAACCTCAGGGCTTTCAAAAATAGAATGTTGTATTTTATCAGAATAAACAAAGAGACTTTGGTTTTTCTTGCTTGATAATTTCTACCCTAGTATTATCACAGCAAGAATTTCTAAATTTATTTTTCATGTGTTTCCTCATATATGTATTGGAGAGAATCAGAAATTTATTTTGAAAAATCAGAGCTGAAAAACGTGAAGATTTTGCTTGAGACTATGGCTATAATAATTCAATTACTTCTTGTAATATTAGTTGTCTCTGAAAACTGTATTACATAGCAAACTATTTGTATACAGGGTAGAAACATGAGTTACTAAATTATGAAAACAGTTGTGGCATTAGATTGATTCATTTGTGTTATTACAGTTCACAATTACATTGAGTTTAATTTATTTTTATAGTATTGATATAACATGAATAATGTTACTGTATATTTACATATTTTGCTCTTCTTAGTATTTGTGCTAATATTTCACATTCACTTTTAAAATTCTTTTCCTAAAGATACATGACAGCTCAATATTTTATTTATTTAGAATTTAATAGTAATTCATTTCAGAAAGGATCAACTGTGTACAAGTGTCTTATCATTGCTATACTTTTCAAATTATATTTAATGTTATTATTTATTTTTTGGTATCAGGAATTGAATTTAGGACCTTGTGCTGGCCAGTCAGGTGCTGTGCCACTGAGCTATATCCCTGGTGCCTGTTCTATATTAATTTAAAACACTCTGAATATCTTCCCATGTTTCATCATTTTTCATAAACTTCTGTTTAAGTACTAGTGTACGTCAAGCATCCTGATATATACTTAAAATAGGAGTGGTTTCATTTTCACCTAGAGCCTTCATAAATCTGGCAGGTCAGACAGAAATCATTTCAAATGTCACACAGATTCAAAAATGTAAAAGTGCGTTACTGAAAAGTAATCCAAGGAAAAATCTCAATAAAAATCCTAAAATGTATACAATTTTAAAAGCTATAAATCTTTTAAAAGGTGCTAAAAATATTCTATATGATATCAAAATGCATGTTGAACATCTTAAAGGAAGACATAAATAGTAAATATTTTTGATTTGTTTCATTTTTATGATATTTAAAGTTACTTTACTATCATTATTTTGAAATTTTGAGGCATGATTTTTTAATGTGTTTTAATACCTAATGATTGAGATATTACTTAAAATTTTTATAAATTGTTTCTCTTTGTGCACAGATAAAGCAGATAGTTTAGAATGAACACTATCAAATTATAAAATAAAACCAATTTACTAACATCAACTTAAGGGTTATAGATTAACTTTGCATATAACACATATAACACACACCCACATCCACAAACCAACACAGTCATGTACATGAATGATTAAATTCTTCACAAAAATTATGTACCCAGGAGTAAATACTGATGTCTCAGGAAAATATGTTGCTAACTTTATGTTAATAACCAGTTTTGAAAGTGCTTCCTTCTTTCTAACAAAAAAACAGATTAAATCTAATTTATTTTTGTTTGAGTGATACTTAAAAAAATTGTTTTTAACATTTTCTTTCTAGTGATAAATTAAGAGAAAGACAGCAAAAAAAAAAAGGTATTCCTGAAATGTCAATATAATGACGATCCCTCAAAACTATGCTTTAATCAAGTTAAGAATAAAGCATGCCACCTTTATTTATTCTTCCAAAAATCTTAGAATCTATCATTTATTTCTGTTTGCACAATTCGTAGTTTCTAGTACTTTGAGCAGATTTTGGATAAGGGTTTCCTAGCAAGTACTGATGTGATTCTGTTTTTATCATTAAATACCAACCCTATGTCAACCTTACTTAAATAAATTGATAATTATATAGCTAAAGAGGAAAAAGAAATATGTTGTAAGAAAGGAAATTTTATTTTCTTAAAGACTTATTGTCTTAAATCCGACAACATGCTTTAGTTTTGTCATTTCTTTATTAAAAGCACATTAACCTAGGTTCATTGCTGAGTATGTACCTAATGGAAGGAATAAATCTTCAAACACCACCAAGTTCAGATTTGACTTTGACCTGTGCAACATCACAAAGTTAATGAACAGAAAGTTAAAATTCAATGCTATACCTCCTATTTTTTTTGTTGTTCTATGTAAAAGTGAAGTTTGGAATGAATACACTGGTGCTCTCTCTGTTCTACTTATTGTCTTGAATACTTTATGATTTATATAATAAAACTAAATAATTTTTGAAAGATAATTAATTTTACAAAATCTGTTATCTTTGGAATTAGAGCTCAGTAATAAATATTTATCTCCATCTTTGTTTCCATTTAACTAACAGCACCTTTATCCTAACTTGCTATATGTGAAATAGTAAACATAATTTCAAATTAATGATTGAAACAATGGTATTTTGTGAATTTAAGGAATCTCTGATTGTAAATAGACTAGCTCCTGTTAAGTTTCACTATTATTTCTGTAGAGATAATGGGTTATATCACTGATTTTAAAAGATTTTAAAATGAACATATGTAAGGAACAAATGAAAGTCAGACTTGATTAGGTTTTGGTCTCCAAGTTCAGTATGTCTGACAGATTGTGCATAGGCTTGTATTCAAAAATGAAGGATACCAAATTTTATTCTTTAAGATTGGGATGTTGATCCTGTGACCCTTTATTTTATAAAGTTGCCAGAATCATTAAATATTGACTTGGTTCTGCAGTTCATTCCTTTCAAGAATTTTGAAAAAGTCTTCTCATTTTTTTGTTTTCAGCTGTGGGCTGTCCAGCCCTAAAAATACTAAAATTCATCTTTATCATTATAGCCGAAAGAGTTTTGAGAATTGCACTCTAGGAAAAATAGAGCTACCAAAGTGACCCCTAGCAGAGGGGTAATGGAAAAGCCAAAGAATTTTTTTCAGTAGGAAAAATTTGTATTGTTGCTCACAATGGATTTCTACTTAAGGTATAACATAAAGAGAGGATTTCAATTGTATTGTCAAGTACAATGTTTTTTTTTTTAAATGATAAATAAAATTGAAATGGTAAAGAGTATTTGAGAAAGATTTTAGCATTTACAGCATAACAACTACGTTTAATTTAATAATGATTGCTTGAATAGAAACATTTCTGTGTGTCTTTTAAAGGACAAGTCACAGAAAATAACAGTGAAATAAGAGTGAAAGGGAGAAAGAGAGAGGAGTACTGTTGTGGAAGTTGAGAAATAATCACTGTGGAGTAAAGTCAGGGATGAGCTGCAGATTCTGGCAGGCTGGCAGACACATCAGGATCGATACAGCAGGAGAAAGGGAGTTGGGGAAACTCCAGTTCTAACATTCCAGACCCGCTATTTCATTCATAAAAACACCGTTTTTTTTTTTGTTTTTTTTTTTTTTTGTGTGTGTGTGTGTGAAATTGAAGTGAACAGTTATAGCATATAATTCCATGTAAGAGTACTTAAGTAGCTGTTCTCATCTCAGTTTATAAATTTGTAAGTGCCATGAATGAGGTATTCATGATAGATTCACCCCAGAATTATCTCTAATAAAAAGGTAACAGAAACATATTTTAAGGCACTTTACATACTTTATAGTATCATGACATCTTACCATCTTTCAATAAGATATTGACACACCTTTGAGAGACATTGAATTCATTATTGCTTTATTGCTAGTTACAAAATGATGAGAAAGTATTTATGAGACAAACCATTTGCTAAGGTAAATCTTATAAAACTGAGTAAGTAATGATAAACATCTGATCAAAAGAACAAACTCAAATGAGAGTGTGCAAAAATGAGAATGCAAAAATGAGAATAAAGGATGCTACATTTTTCTTAATTTTAGAAATTTTCAGCAATCTTAAGTAAATTAATAACAAGATTATCTCAAGGAAATTTTGAAATTTCCTTAATACTATTTTATTGAACAAGAAAGTAAGAGCTCTCCTAACAAAGATAATAAAACTGTTGTTTTAAATTGATTGAAATAAATTTAAGTCAGATAATGCAGACAAGTTATTTGATATCCTTTAGCTCTCACTTTAAGCTAATCTACATGCATAATAATATATGTATGATGTATGTTATACATATATCTCTTCATTATATAGGAAAACTTTTAGCGTATTCATTATAATTTTCCATTAGTTTTACATACCAAGATTTCATAATTTTATTATCATTTTTTCTTCTCCTACATCATTATAAATATTCAACTATTATGTCTTCTAATTTTACCAATGACTTATACAAAAATTAATTAAACATGTTAAATGATTTTCTGTATAAAAATAAAGAATAGTAAACAAGAAGAAAAGCAACTTCTATAATATTTTCCTAAATTTGTGGTATGTTTATTTCTTTTCTCTTTAATGTAGTATATTTCTTATGAATCTCTGAATTGCAAATATGTGAATATTATAAAGATGCTGTATCTATAATAATTTGCGAAAACTACCATGTGGTTGCATTTAACAGAAATTTTACTGCTACCCTCCTTTACATTAGAAAAACTAACAGTGTTAGTAAAACTTGGTCTTATTTCTTGCTTTTGACACTAATGGGAATTTTCAGTAAAGACTTCAGGTCCAATTGATGCATGAGCCTAGTAGTTCTCCTTAATTGTGTTTGTAAATTCAATTGCTATTATAGAGAGAGACATTCTTGGATGCACTTTACAAAAATTATTAAACCTTCTAGACTGTACTTTATTCATTCATAACTACTATACATTTTAAAACTGTCCTATGTTGAGTAACTCAGGAATGTAACTTGTCTCTCATTGACCTTGGAAGGTTTAATTTTGTTCTCGGCCCCTGTCATAACTCGGTACATTTTGTCTAAATCAAATACTCTGGTTTTGAGATCATACCAAAAAGTATAGACAAAGTACATTTTATGGCATATGAAATATATAAAATATAGCTCTTGACTCGATATGGCTCAATTTACAAGTGTTAAACTTCTTCATAGGATTTTGGTAGAGACCATATGAATTCCCACTTTTTCAAAAACTAGTTATATAAAACAAGATGCACTATTGTTGCTGATTATCAGCAGAAAGCTTCAAACTCCAGTCACACAATCACAAGAGGTACCAAGTGAAGCTGTGCAGTGTACTGTATTTCTAATGTGAATGCTATAGGTAGAATACATTGATGCATTTTATATGTAAATTTCCAATTTATGAAGGATTTCTGCAAGGAGTGACATCCCTGTATATTAAGAAGCATTTATAGTAAAAATGAAGCTAAACAGCCTATTGTAAAATTTTTACAAAGTGAGTTCTTACAAAGAGAGGCATTGAATTCATTATTGCTTTATTGCCAGTTACAAAATGATGAGAAAGTATTCATGAGACAAACCATTTGCTAAGGTAAATCTTATAAAACTGAATAAGTAATGATAAACATCTGATCAAAAGAACAAATTTAAATGAGAGTGTGCAAAAATGAAAATAAAAGATGATACATTTTTCTTAATTTTACAGATTTTCAGCAATCTTAAGTAAATTAATAACAAGATTATCTCAAGGAAATTTTGAATTTTCCTTAATACTATTTTATTGAACAAGAAAGTAAGAGCTCTCCTAACAAAGATAATAAAACTGTTGTTTTAAATTGACATCCCTGTCAATTTAAAGGAGTGACATCCCTGTATATTTTTTGTTTTGTTTTGTTTTTCAGAACCAGGGATTGAACTCAGGCCCTTGTGCTTGCCAGGGAAGCACTCATTCCACTGAGCCATCTCCCCAGCCCCAACATCCCTGTATATTAAGATGCATTTATAATAAAAAGGAAGCTAAAGAGCCTATTGTGAAATTTTTACAAAGTGAGTTCTTAGGCAAACGAAAAAAATTACAGCACTTGTCTTAGTCATATGTTTATATCATAAAATTTAATATTGAAAGCAAAATATTGACATATTTGCAATATTGGAAAACATTTTAAATCCTGGGCCTTCCAAATTCATTATTGATGACTGTGTAAATACGCATGAGTTAATTAAAATTTCAAGAGGGATAGGCCTTTTACCAAATCAAAAAACCATCAAGCTAACTTACGTTCCTGTGTTCAAGAGCCATTTCTGTAGATTTTATTTTTCTTCTCTTCTGTCTCTGGCCGTATAGTTTATCATCTCTTCCACTAAAGGCCATCATTGTCCTCGAACCTTTTACCTGGAAAGATATCTAGCGATGCTACCTCAGCTTTACATAGGTGCATTTTCAGTAATATCATGGTATCCTTTACAAGATAAGCAGCAATTGGAGAAATAGGGAAGACTGATCAATTTCAGGACTTTTCTATTTCCACAAGTAGGCTTAGTTTCTACATTTTTACTGGTAAATCAGATAGACTGTTTTCTTACAGAATTCAACATTATGAGTACCAAACATTGTCAACCTCCTGTTTGACTGGAATTGCTCTGAAAAACTTGTACTTTTCCACTCCATTTCAACTTAAGAATTACCTAAGAGGGAAATGAGATTCTGGCTTGTTATCTCCCACTGGCCACTGTGTGGTAGGTTGAGTTTATCCACTGAATCTGTAATTGCTCCCTTCAGTGTAATTTTGTATTGATTAAGGCTGCTTTGGACTGAATTTTCTGTTTAAAAAACAAACTATAAAGTGAATATTTATGGGATAACAAATAACCTGGGAAAAATCAAATCAAGAAAGCAGTAATGAGTGGACAAGGAAATGAAGGAAGAAAAGAGAAGAACTGGTGAGAGAGTGGCTACAGAGTTAGTGACAGCATCAGGACGTGCAAAGTACTTATCTTTGATGGATTTGATCAGGGAAATTACAAGAAATGAGGAGAGAGAACACCCTGCACATAAGTTGTACCATTGCAGACTCTCCGAAATAGCAGAGGCGTACCTGTGAGTAAACAGAAACAGTGATGGTAAAAACATCAGCTGAACTTTGTAATACAGATGGTATGGTGCTTTATGAGGTCAATTTGGTAGGAAAGCACAGACAAGGACTGAATTATAACCTGAATTTGATTTTTACTACTATTGAACAAATAAGATTTGTTTTGTATTCTTATGCAGGATAATATCCCTGCCAAATAATATAGCCTGACTATTTTCCCTCAGAAGGGAGTATATTTTCACTTTTCAAGATGGGGCTACTTGCAAAAGTTATCAAACTGGACAAATGTCCAAATCAAGCCACCTTACCCACAGGCCCATCACCATTGCCTTGTTGGTGTATGTCTCCAAGCAGTGCATTCTTGTATATTTAATGGTGAGTTAATCTGCTACATATGCAAAGTGATTTCACAAAAGTTAAAATATTTGCCATATTTTGCTTAGTGTAGAAAATGTTATAAATCCCTTTCACATAAATATTGAAAAATGGCTAACAATAGGGGATATGGAGATGGCTCAGTAGAATAAGCACTTCCCTGGCAAGAGCAAGGGCCTGAATTCAATCCCTGGTTCTGCCAAAAAAGAAAAGAAAGAAAAAAAAGAAAAAGTAAAAATAAATGGCTAACAAATTAGGCTATACCCCTCATCATGGTAATTAGTGATGAGACTGTGATGAATTTTCACATCCTTTTTCCATATCAGCTGCTCATGGATGTTCATTTCTGAGTATGACAGTTGGTTTCTCAACTAAGAAATCCTTTCAATGAGGAGAAATAGAAGAATGAAAAGGAGTAGTAGGAGGAGGAGGAGGGCTTTTTTACTGTTATTGAAGGTCATATAAGAGTTGAGAATGAAATAGCTGCACATGGGTCACCTTCACTTTTAGTTCAGATTTAGAAACCTAGTATCCTTTTAATGGATAGATATTTATATTAATTTGTGATTTAATGCAGGCAGTTATAAATCTAATAATTTTTATTGATTGAAATTTCTAAAAGTTCATATTTAGTTAATTTAAGGATTTAAAGTCAAATAGCTCATTTAGATACAGGCTCACAATCTCATGGGTTTTTGAAGCTTTTCATTTTTTTTTTCCCCTCTCGGTTTTATGCCTACCCCACAAAGTCCTTAGCTTTTACAAGTTCTTTCCTGCAGAATTGAAGCAATTATCCTGAATATACACTTTACCACTTTCCTTATATTCTTCCTTTGTCTGGGAGAAACTAATTATTAAAGAACATTGGGGAAAATTTGGACGTTAAGCGTAACCTTCATTGATAAAGATAATTCTGTTCTTCTTCTCATTAAATAAGCAAGATTTTGATATATAGAGTGGCTTTTGTTTTTCAGTATAATACTGAATTTCATATTTTCTAATCTTTTTATTAAGAACGCTTAAACATCCAGGGATAAAGCTCAGCTGCATGATACCTGCCTGAAAGGTGTGAGATTGTGAGTTCAGTTCCTGGTACTAAAAATGATGATGATAATAATAATCATAAATAATGTTCAAAAATCAGAGTAAAGAATTTATGACATTTGTAAAATATTCAGAGTATTATTACAATATTAATGCTTATCCAATAAGAAAACTGCAGTAAAGTGGCACTTCAGATATTTATTTTTATTGTATTATTTAAAAATGTTCCTTACCCAAAATGTCTGAACTGGCTACCTTGTTCCTTTATGAATGTTTTAACAATAATATATGTCCCTTTGTTGTAAAATTTAACATTGTGGGGCAATTTGACTGGGTTCAAGAATGCTCAGATATATAGAACATCATTCATAAGCATTTTAATGGAGAGTACTTCTACAGGAGATAATCATTGGGATCTATGTACAGGATTAAGTTTGCTCTTCATTAATATAGGTCAACAGCTTCATTAGAAAAATAAAAAGGCCAATTGTCTCTTTTTGTCTTTGATTATCAGATATCATCTTTTTCTGCAGATTTCTAGCCCTGGAGTTCTTTATTAAGGTCTTCAGATTTCAGCACTTACACTAGTGCCTCCTTTCCCTTTCTCAGGCATACGAACCTGGGCTGGAAAATTTTAAATGCACTCTGTTCTGTGTCAGACTTGCAGACCTGGACTGAATTACACAGCCAATCTTCCCAGATATTCAGCTTGCAGAAGGCATTTTTGTGGCATTTATTGGGCTTCGTCTTCATGTGAACAATCCTGATAACAAATCTGTCCATATATCTAAGAATGAACTTTATTGGCCCTGGGTCTCCAGAGAAACTCGTCTGTCACCATGGTGACTATCATTGTCTGTTCTGGCCCTTACAATAAAATATCTTTAAGGGTAAGATAGGAGGGCTTTTGACTGTTTCAAACAACAAGAGACAGCCAAAGCAATTAAGTGACTTGTGACTGGGTCAGAAAGATCCTTGGAGCTCCTACACAGTTCTCTGGAGAGTCACTGACAGGAAAGGAAGCAATGATTCAAAAGTCTAATATCCTCAGTGCAAAGCTGAAGAGGAGCTGTAAGTGAAATTCATGCCGAATTAGTTGATTATAAAACTAGGGTCCCAGGCCACACTCAGACTCAACTGGGAGGCTCCAGAATGAGCCTTTTAGAAGGCATCTCAGTGATACCTTGGAACTGCATCTCTCCAAATACCTGACCTAAATCACAGTGTCATATTATTTTACAGCACTAAATATGGAGTATTTCACAATAGTCTACCCTAGCTCTGCGAACAAATAACAAAAGTTTGTTTATCGCAGATTCATTTGTTTGTTTTGGCACCAGGAATCAAACCCAAGAACTTATGCTTGCCAGGCATTTGTACCACTAAACTATATCCATGGGCTTATTTTTCACAGATATGAAGGCTTAAATCTTCAAGATTGGAGTCTTTCTTGATTTTCTAGTAGTTTTATCCACTTACTGTTGCTTTTATTTATTTTGTTTTTGTGTGTTTGTTTGCAGAACTGCTAATTTAACCCAGAGGCTACAGACTGAGCTTTGTCTCAAGGGTTATTTGTTTATTTATTTTTGTTTATTTGTTTTAAGGCAAGGTTTCACTAAAGCTCTGAATTATTGATGACATACTCAAATTTGTAATCCTTCTATCTCAGGCTTGTCTTTTTTTTTTTTTTTTTTTTTTTTTTTTTTTTTTTTTTTTTTTTTTTTTTTTTTTTTTGGGGT
>PVKA01017027.1:0-27700 GCA_004027165.1 Ctenomys sociabilis | reverse complement strand
CGCCACCGCGCCCGGATTGCATTGCCGGCTCAGCGCACCCGAAGGCGGGGCTGGCGCGGCTGGGGGAACCAAGGATCGAACACTGGTCCCTGCGCTTACCTAAGCAAGCGCTTAGTCTGCTGAGCTACACCGCCGGCCCTTCAGGCTTGTCTTATTCTGGGTTTATATATATAGGTATGTGCCATCAGAGTTGGCTTTATACTTTCTGTCCACATAATTTTTATTTCAAGATAGTTAAGGTTCTTGTAAAATTTTTGATTGAGAAAATTGGTATCTTTATTTTTGTTCAATTTTTATTTTTGACTGGTTCGCATTTGTAGTACATAATGTTTACATTCCTTTAATGCACTGGAATATGGCCTAAAGCATCTCCAGCTTTTAACTCATTCCTCTATCCCTGGCTCCTGGCCTCCATCTCCATCTCCTGGTCCCTTTCTCATTTGCATTTCTTTTAAGAAGTGAAAATAGGGCACCCTGAAAGGAAGGTGCACAGCAAAGGAGAGTTATAAGAGCACCGAAATATCCTTGAGGAGACTTGACTTTTGATAAAGAATATAGATGAAAATTAATGATTTAGTCATTCATGTCCTTTAATCTGCCAGGTCCATCACTTTGTCTAATATCAAGGACATTTTCTAGCATCAAATTTAAGGATTTTTGTCTTCATTCTTCCTTCTATATTGTTAGGGTTTAATATCCATGTTCATTAATACTACCTGGTATAGCTATTTGCAGTTAAATAATATCTAGATGATTTTTCTGTGCTAAATGTTGCCCTGAACACAACATAAACAAATGGTATGACCTGAACATGGTATGATAGTTAAGAAATGTCAGAAGGAAAAAAAAAACCAAAACCTCTATCCTTAACAGATAGATAGAAGACAGAGAAAACCATTCTATTTTTTTCTAGAGATTGATTAAAAAAGGATATTGGCTTTCACTGTAAGTCCTTTAGTAAAGGGAATAAAGCTCTTTGGTAGAAAGCTAAAACCCACAACAATAGAACATCAGTCCACAAACACTTTTGTTTGAGTAGAGTGTTTATCAATTTTGCTTTGTTTGTTTGTGTGCAAACTGTTTTCAACCCCATCTTGCCTGTACACACATGAGTGTGCCCATGTTTTAGAAAATCATGAAACAGATTTTGTTGGTGAGCTGAAGTGCTACTGTATTTTCAGCTTTACAGCAGAGTTTTTCGCTTTTTCTTGGACTTTAGTTTTGGAAATGCAGTTATCGCTAGGAATGCTTTGAACTTAATCCAGCTATCTATTTCACTGTGTAAACATTTTATGCTTTAAAAGATAGACAAAAGCTGAATGGAAGCAACTTGTTCCACCAACAGAATAATGAACTATACTTAAAATATGATCCTAGTGGCAAGGACAAAGAAAAGGTCATGGGGGAAAAATGTCAGAACTTGTATTTCCAGGAGGCTGAGCCATTTTCAAAGATGTTAAACAAAGTTTCACTGCACACACAAATATCTCACTCTTACTATTGGGAGGATATCGTGTTCTGTGTTTGACATGCTCTGTGTTGCCTCATGACCCTCAAATGCATTCTAACAAGTTTATGTCCTCTCATTCCAAGGAATCAGAGAAGTTGGAGCAAGCTAAGTAACTTTTCTAAAATCTTACAACAAACAGTGGTGGCATTCATTAAACCCTTTATTTTCCATTGAAATGATATGGCCTTATATATTTACTTATTTTGCATTAGAACTATAAAGTACGAATAACATCATCATAAGTAGATATAGATACACATAGACACCTTCCTTGCCTTGGTTCTGGAGATTGAACTCAGGGTCTTCCCACTGAGTTATAGCTCCAGATTTCTTTTCATTTTTAATTCAAGACAAGATTTCAAAAAATTCCAAAGTCTAGAATTAAACTGGTGATCTCCTGCCTAAGTTTCATGAGTAGCTGGGATGGCAGGCATGTGCCTATGTGTCTAGCTAATGTACCATCATATATAAAGGAAGCGTCCAATGATTTTCGTATTAATAAGGGTATGAACTGTCACAGAAGAATGCCCCACAGATATTTAGTGCTGACAACTATACATATAAATAATACACAACATACAGTATGTAATATATTTTATATGTATACTAGATATATTTATATATAATATATTTATTTTACATTATATATTATATTAATATATCAATGTATTCATAGAAATATGTATATAAATATGAATGCATAAACATCGTGTACTGTTAATCATGTTTGATCTTGTGATTTAGAAATCTTATGATTCATGCTAGTCTTCCATGAAACACCAGTGGATGAATGTTCTAAAGAGAAGCAAGTGCCGTGGGCCAAGAGCCTTTAAAAAAGGTTCACCTGAGAAGAAAGGTTTTCATCTAAAACATAGCACCAATCATTCTTTCTTCATCCAATTAAAATTCTCCGCTTACATTTTTATCTGAACTAACAAAAACCTTAAGATGCATGATTTTTTCATTTTCCTTCATTATATTTCCAAGTGCTTATCTCAAGGTACGTCGCGCTCCTGATTCTCTTCACTGGCCACTCCATGCCAGCCTCTTTATCACTTCATTCTTAGTGTCTTGTTTCTGATCAGGAATGCTTGCTCAGCTATGTTGAACTATAACTTTTTTCCTACTCTGTTGCTTCAGGTATACTTACCCCCATGGTATCTTTATTTTAATTTTTATTTAGTTATTTATTTTGAGGCAGAGTCTTGCTATATAGTCCAGGCTTGCCTTAAGCTCACCATATAACCAAAAGTGACCTTGAATTTGTAGTGCTCTTCCTGCCTCAGTCTCACGAGTGCTGAAATTATTGGAATGTACCACCATCCCCAGCTCCAGGGGTGTATTGGATCGTATTGTAAAACAAAATTTGTGTCATTTGATTCTACAGATAGCCCATTGATTTTCTGTAATCTTTAGTAAGATATGCACAAATAACTACAGGATAAGTGAGATATCTAGTAGTCCCTTCACATTCTATGAACAATTGGTTTTACCATAGTACTTTCTGTCTCAGGGAATGAATTATATCTTTCTAGTTTGTTAGTCATAAATCTTAAATTAAGTCCTGGTCTCTCCTTCTCTCAAATATACCCTCATTCTATTGGACAGAAGTATCATTCTGATCTTCCTTGAAGGTACATGTGTCTTGATCTCCTTCACTACCCCCCTTGCTCCTACAAGGACCTACAAAATCTGTCCTAAGAGTTACTCTATTTATTTCTAAGGATTTTTCTTCCTCTACCTCTACAGACAATTTAATACACAGCCATAGTCTTTAAATAAACAGAAATATGTAATAAATACTGTCAAATTGAAATAAAAGTTAGTCATTTTCTAGAATTAAGAATCAATTTTTTAGAATCACTTTTAGTCTGGAATATAGTACAGTAAGTCAATGAAATGTGAAATAAAATAATGACATAAAAAGAAAGGAAAACTGTCTTTTTACAGTGCATTGGTGCAGCCAGTACAGCATATAAGTAAAGGCAGTCACAGAGTGAAGAAAGGAAAGAAGAAAGATAAATATAAAATGGAATTTTTCTAACTTAGGGATACTTAATAAACAATGTATAAAAAGTTTTTTACCACATTCCTCATTTTAATAATGAGAACATGTAAGTTAGTAAAAGTATATGGCAATGATAAAACTAAAAGGTAATAATATATTTGAAAATATTAATAGCTACTCACAAAAATTAATGATGAAAATTATACCTTGGGCTCCCTGCAAGCAAAACTGAAAGACAGAAAAGAGTGAATAAGATGTCAGTGACTAAGAGAAAGGAAGTTATTCCAATGCCCTCTGCCATGGCATCGACTCCTGTATCATTCTATGTCAACAGGAGAGGAATATATTTGAAAATGAGAAAGCCTCAGGAAATGAGATGAGAAGACTAACACAAACTATAAATTATTTGGAATGGAGATCTCAGAATAAACAGGTAGAACTCAATGGTGAATCTTGTTGCTTTAGCTACATAGGCAGAACCATTCATGTAAGATAATTTCCAGAGATGTGTTGGGTGGGTAATGTCTCAGTGAGCTTCCTCTCATTGCTAAGACAAAATACCCAAAACTCAAAAGCAAGGAACAAAAGGTTTATTTTACTCAGTTTGTAGAGGCTTCAGTCCATAATCAGCTGGCTCCAGAGTTGAGTGGCACATGGCAGAGGGCAGCAGTTCATGGAAGCAAACACAGCAAAACAGCAAGAACAGATAGGCAGGGCCTTCCTTGTACTGAAATCTGGCTATGCACAGGTGTAGCACTCGCACCCACAATCCAGCATTAGATCACGAATTAATCACAAACTCTAGAAGCTGGCACAATGACTGCATGAGGCTTTGGAGAAAAATATACACAAACTGTAACAAGTAAAATGGTAGTAAGTAAGAATTCTTGACATGAAGGATACAAGACAGTGGAGGATGAGCAACAACATAGAAATAAGGATGCAATTGGCTTAGGATAAAAAAGAAAATAAAATGTGAAGAGACATCACTAAAGTAAACAGATGAGGGCTGGGGAGATACTTTGCGGCCTACACGCCTCACTGTAAAGCACAAGGACCGGGATTTGATCCCTGGTGCTGCATGCTGTGCCAACCCTGGAACCCTGGACATGCAGTGCTGGCCACTGAAACCAGGCATGGGGTCACACACCTGTAATCTCAGTGCTGGGGAGGCTGAAACAGGAAGATCACTACCAGTCCCAGCTGCGAAGTGCGACCCTGTACCAAAGAAATAAATACTTTTTAAAATAAATTTATTTTAAAAATAAATAAATTTTTAAAATAAATAAATAAATTCATTCATTCATAGATATAGGATTATGAAGACCATAGAATGAATGGACCCAAAACTATTTAAAATACAGTTTTTCACTATAAAATAGAAGGACTAAAATTAGCAAAACTCAAGAAGAAAGCAAAATCATTTACCACATGACTAAATTGGAGTACAATTACTAGTGTTTAAAGAAAATAAAGCTAGAGAAAGCTATAAAATGTAAACATAAAACCAAAAACCTGGGGTTAATTAATAAATCTTGGGTCATCCCAAGAATAGAGGAGATTCATCATAATATATCACACAAAAATTCCAGTGCAATTTGTCAAAATTATGTGATAAAATGGAAGTAGAGTTCTTATTTTCTCTTTTTCAAAAAAGCTAAAACAAAATTTTATAGTAAAATAATAAGAGAATAAAAATAGTTAACACAATAAGTATTATTATTTTTAAAGCAGTTAATCAGAGTGCAAGATATTGGTGTAAAAATTTTCCAAATGTTATTAGTACAAACTTTTCAATAAACTAAGAGGAACCACTAGCACAGATGTTACACTTGTTTCCTTCTTTTTAGCCTTCCTTCTTTTTCTCCATTCATATCCTAGTTTCTTTTTAATTGTAAATGAGTTCTTTCCATTTCAAAATATCTGTAGTACATTTTGGATACTATCTACTTTTCAAATTCCTCACACAAGGGAGATAATATGCCGTTGGCATATAGGAGCCTGATTTATGTCGGATCTGAGCATGGCCTTGGTTGCATCCACTTACCTATTACACTCCCAAATTTATCCTTCTTTATCTCTGAATAATATTCCATTGCTTGAAATATGTATATTTTATGTTTCTTGGTTGATGGGACTTCATCTTGCTTCCAATATTTATCTATTACAAGTTGTGCTACTACAAACATGAGTGTACATATATCACTGCAGCATGAAATTCTTATTTATTATTTATTTATTTGTATTTTAAGGAAGGGGCTACATGGTGTGCAGAGTCTCACTACTAGATGGGACTTATAGTGATCCGCCTATTTACAGCCTCCCAAGAGCTGGAATTACAGGCAGGAGCCACCACCTGGGAGATGGCTCAGTGGAATAAGTACTCCTCTGGCAAGCACAAGGGCCTGAGTTCAAACCTCGGTTCAGAAAAAAAAAAAAAAAAAAAAAAACAGTCTCAATTACCCTTTCAGTGTGCCCTGGGAGCTGGGCTGGCACTGCATGCCAGGGGTTGAACCCCTAACCCCTTGCACCTACTTGCAGGCATTTTAATGTGGTGAGCTATTTGGCTAGCCCTTGTTCTTATTTATTTTAGGAAGACAGCCAGAAGAAGAAAAACTGGCTTGAATGGGACATCTATTCTTAGTGTTCTGAGGACTATGCTTTTTTCATAGTACTTTCTCCATTCTAGGCTCCACCAGTAGTGGAGAAGGTCTCCTTCTTCCCCACAGCCTGCCAGCACTTGTTATTAGTTGATTTCTTAATGATAGCCATTCTTTCTAGAACGAGATGAAATCTTAAGTGTTTTTTACTTGAATTTCTGGAGAGACCAATGATATTGAATATCTTTTCTTGTGTTTTTATTTGCCGCTTTTATTTATTCACCTGAGAAGTGCATATTAATCTCAGATGTCAATATTTGATTTAGTTTTTAAATTGGTGTATCTGATTATTTTTCTGATTATTAGTTGATTTCTTAATGATAGTCATTCTTTCTAGAACAAGATGAAATCTTAAGTGTTTTTTACTTGAATTTCTGGAGAGACCAATGATATTGAATATCTTTTCTTGTGTTTTTATTTGCCACTTTTATGTATTCATCTGAGAAGTGTTTATTCATCTCAGATGTCAATATTTGATTGCGTTTTTAAATTGGTGTATCTGATTATTTTTCAGCTTGTACTTGTTCTAGATAGAAGCCCTTTGTCTGAGGGACAACTGGTTAAAAGTTTTCCTAATGTATGTGTTTCTTTTCAGTCTATTATATATATAAATTAAGATGCCATCCAAGTTACTGATACTTTGAAGTATTTCCTGAGAAGTCTGAGATTTGTTCATAAACTCTTTCTGCACTTATGTCTTTAAGATTTTTGCCTACTTGCTCTTCCAGTAGTTCTAGTATTTATGCTTTAATATTTAGATCTTTAATCTTGTTTGATCCTAGTTTAGTGCATGCTGATATACATGGATTTATTTCTAGTCTTGGCATGTGGCAAGACAGTTGTCCTGCCCCATTCTTTAAAGAGCATATCTTTCTCCAGTGAACACATTTGGCCTCTTTGTCAAAAATAAGGTGGCTGAGTGTGTTTACAATTATGTTGGCATCTTCTAATTTGTTCCACTGATCCTCAGGTCTGTTCAGGTCATGGATTGTGATGCCTTCTGCTTTTCCTTTGTTGCCCTGGATTGTTTTTCTCTTTTCCAGTTTTCCGCTGGCTCCAGATAAGTTTTGTGAATATTTTTCTCTTTATCTCTGGGGTGTACTAATGTTATTTTTATTGGTATTGTATTAAATCTGTATAGCAGTTTTGGGAATATGGCCATTTTCACTATGTTGTTTCTTCCTACCCATGAGCAAGGGCTATCTTTCCTTTTTCTTTTCTTTTGTTTTCTTTCCTTTTCTTCTCTTTCTTTATTTAAGGTCTCGCTATGCAGCTCAGACTCATAGCAGTCCTCCTGTCTAAGTCTCCCCAGTATTGGAATTATAGGCATGCACCAACATCCCTGATGCTGGAGCAGGCACAGTGGGTCTACAGCTCTGGGGCCAGCAAGGCATGTGGTACAAGGGATCAAACTCGAGGACTTGCACCTACCAGGCAGGCACTTAGGCCCCTGAGCAATCACTATACCCCTGCACTTCCTTCAGTCTTCTTTTTCAGAGTACTATAATTTTCAATGTATAGAACTTTTACTCATTTGTCAGAATGCTTTCTAAGTATCTCATTTTTTGTATGTTATTGTGAAGAATGTGATTTCCCTAATTTCTGTGTCATTGAATTTGCTGTTGACATATAGGAAAGCTATTGATTTTTGAATGCTTACTTTGCATCTTGCTGTACTATTGAAATGAGTTGCTACATGCAGATGATTTTGGTGGAAGTTTTGGGATACTCTATGTAGAGGATCATGTTAAGCACAAGAAAAGGTCAATTAACTTCTTCTTTTCCTATCTTTATTTCATTTTTTCCTTTCTCTGTCTAATTGCCATGGTTAATTTCTCAGAAGCATATTAAATAGGAGTAGTGATAGTGGACATCATTATCTTGCTCCTGATTTTAGAGAAGATGTTCAGTTTTCAACCACTTAGTATGATATTTGCTGTTGGTTATTTGTGCTTGGCTTTTATCAGATTGAGACAAAAATAATGTAGTTCAATTTTCTGGACTTTTTCAAATGCCTTTTCTGTATCTATTTAAGTGATCCTGTTATTTTAATTTTTTTTTTCCTCTGTTGAGATGATGTATCAAATTTGTTGATTTGCATATGCTAAGCAAAAATTGCAACCTTGTAAAAAACTGGAAAAGGACTCAATCATACAATTAGTAATGAAAGATTGAAACCACAATAGGTCCTGCAGAAATTCAGAAGATTCTTAATAACTATAGAAACATTATTCTCATATGTATGAAAACATAATTGAAATGGACAGATTTCTCAATGCAGATGAATTACCTAAGCTAAATTAAGAAGACATAAGAACTGTAAAACAACCAATATATTTGCAATGAAATGATCAGTGAAATTGAAAATGTCATTAAAAACTTACCAACAGCCACCATCATCAAGGTCCTATTTGATACACAGCTGAGTTCTATAAGAAGTTTAAAGATCTAATGCTAATATATTTCTCAAAATCATCAAAGAAATAGAACAGGAAGCAATATTCGCAGCCTGATTCCTCGAAGCAAGTATTATCCTGAAGCCAAAACCTGAGAGGGATTCACCCAAAAGTAAAGCTACAGGTCAATCTCCCAAATAAACATAGACATAAATATCCTCAACATGCGGGCAAACAGAACATAGAAAATCATTAAAAGTTTACATGTCATGACCAAATGCTGGGTTGGTTCAGCATTTTTAATTTGAAACAAAATTATCTCCCAGGAAATGAGGAATAGAAGAATTATTTAATTTCGTTTAAAAAATTCCAAAAGCCTCAGGTTAAAATAATAACCATTTGAAGGCTTTTTAAATAAGATCCCCAACAGGAGAGCACTGTTTGGAATACACTATGTAGAGGGATACTCTATGAAGAGGATCACATCATGCAAACACAAAAAATGATGATTTAACTTCTATCTTTCCTATCTTTAATTTCCTTTCTTTCTTTCTATGTCTACTGCCCTGGTTAATGTTCTCATTTTGAAATGACACAGCAGATAATTCTTAGTGTTCTCAACATGTTTTGTATAATACTGTAAAGACTAACATGACTCATATATTCTTTCGGATGAGAGTGACGAACACTTAGAGTAAACCGTAACGTGGACTGGGTACAAGGATCATTATGAGCTCCCTTTTTTTTTTTTTTTTTTTTTTTTGGTGGAACTGGGGATTTAAATCAGGCCATTGTATTGCACTGAGCCATCTTCAAGGCCCTTTGAGTTCAAAAATTGTAACAATGCACCATGGTGGTCAATCAGACCGGGTGTGACCAGGGATGAAAGGCTGTGTGTCTGTGGGGATGGAAAACACAAAGGGAAACCTCTTTCCTTCTGTTTTGCCATAAATGTAAAAATGCTGCAAAAATTAAGGTCTGTTTGAAAATGCACATCTCACAACAAAGAAATTTTTCATCAGATATGGGAACTTAATAAATTATCTAACGACAATTGAAATTTTAATAAATAGAAATCTTCACACAACACACCATGAAAATTATATTAAAAAAACTAGAGTGGTATCAATTATAATTATTATCTAATCATAACTTTAAATAGTCTAGTTAATGTTCTACTAATAAAATTAAATAATTTGTATATTCACATGGGAAGCACTTAAAAGAATCAACAACTGGGATCAACTCTTCTTAAGGAGTTTCTGCATGTCAAAAGAAATTGTCAACAGAGTGAAAAGACAACCCACAAATTTTGAAAAAATCCTAACTAATAAGCAATCAGACAGAGGTCTACTGTCTAGAATATATAAAGAACTAAGATATAACAGGGCCCTCAAATTTAAAGACCCAATTCAGAAATGGGCATCTGAGATGAATACACACTTCTCAGAGGAAGAAATTAAAGAAGCCAATAAATATATGAAAAAATGCTCCACATTGCTAGTCATCCGTGAAATGCAAATAAAAACAACACTGAGATATCATCTCACTCCAGAAAGAATGGCTATCATAAGGACATCACCAACAACAAATGTTGGAGAGGTTGTGGGGAAAAGGGAACACTTCTCCACTGCTGGTGGGAATGTAGACTGACACAACCATTGTGGAGGTCAGTGTGGAGACTCCTCAAAAGAATAGGACTAGAAATCCGATTCAAGCCAGCTATCGCCCTACTGGGAATTTTCCCAGAGGAACTGAAAACATTGTATCATAGTGATATATGTGTACCTATGTTTATAGCAGTGCAATGTGTGATAACAAAATCTTGGAAACAACCAAGATGTCCATCACATGAGGAATGGTTGAAAAAGATGTGGTATTTCTATATAATGGAGTATTACCCAGCTGTTAAGAATGACAAGTTTGAAGCATTTATCCTGAAGCAGATGCCACTTGAACATATACTCATAAGTGAAATTAACCAGACACGCATGTGTAAATATCATATAGTCTCCCTAGTATAAGAAGCAAAAAGGAGAAATATAAATGGAAACATATAACAACAACTAAAATCAATTGAGTCCAATAAGGGTAAGTGAATGGCATATGCTGCAGGATACTAATCATCTTTTTTTCTGGATGGTTAACAACATAAGTTCACAGATCAAAGTTGGAGAAATAGAAGAGCCACAAGGCCAGCCAACATTTTGGCCCTAGCCTTTCAAGGTCAGCAAAGACTCAGGACATGGACATGAGAGAACCTGTACTGCAACATCATGAAATTCAGTTGAGCTCCAAATTTTCTGAACAAGGAGATTATGGAGCCACAGAGGAAAGAGATCGAAGTTCTATAGTGTGCCTGGGGAGAGTCACATGGAGAGAAAACTTTCTTTCAGGCTCTCACCGAGAGCAAACTGGTCAAGCATTGGCCATGACTCATCCACATGGATGATACAGACAAAGGATCTACAGAATAAGGTACAGGACTACAAGAAAAACCCTGAGGGGACTTCACTGACCTCATAAGAAATATAAAGTACATGTGTTGGTATATAAGTCTTGCCCTATCTAGGTTTTAGCCATCCAGCAGAAAAGTACAAAACTGAAGTATACATCGCGGGCCCATAATATTAAGTTGAGCTGTAAATGGCTATGGTCGACAACATCTTCGGATAACTCACTGTTGTTGTGGAATGCTGGACTGTGTTGGATTGTGTTGTTGAGTTCAAGCACCTAAGTTAGTTGAATGACAATGGAGTGCCCATGTCTGACAGGTGTAGAGCAAGGAAGGGGTATAGAAAGAAAGAATCATGATGTGTGTGTATGGACATTACGGTTGGGATAGATAACACTGTGCTTCTACATAATTTTATGAGGGGCAAGATCTGCACTAATGGTGGTTGGACAGGATATTATGTCAGCTTCTAGTACTATGGACAACTGCTAGGAAAATAACAAGGTAGAATGTATTAATTATTGAATCTTTGATGTAATTCAGATATAAAAAATAAGATACACAAACAGCTACAGTCTATTAATTTACTGATTAGAGACATACTATATAATAATGTCTGTAAGTATAATATCATGTATACACCCTTTATGATACCAATACATTATGAAAACTGTTTGCAATGTAATAATTCATGAAATCCATCTTGTCAAGTTATGTTAAAACTGTCTCATTGATACTCGTACTTCAATAAAACAAAAGTAAAATTTAAAAAAAGAAAACAAAAAGAATTAAATAATTTGTCTTAAAATTTAAAATATAATCAAAACAAGTATGTTTATTTTTATGGTTTTCATAAGCCACTCATGTGTTCTCATCTTTTTTTCCATTTTTATTCTTCTTCTGAATAACCCATAACTCTGAAGTCAATTTTTTGTAATTTGCAGTGTTTTCATGTTCAGTAAATTTCATTATGGAATCTAATGAACATGTATACAGTTTTGAAATAGAGTAGCTATTTTCCTTTATACACATGAAGGTGATAGGCATGATGAACATTTTATAGCAATTTAGACATACGATATAATAAAACAAAAGAAATATTAAAATAAAATAACTAATTAATATAAATGCATTAGTTATTCAGTTTGTAGGATTTTGTATTTTCTCTTAAAAAATGTTCTGGGAGTTCTTAACTTTAGACATTGTCATTTTTATATATGCACATATATAAAAAATTAAACTATGAAGTACAACTGAAAAAATAAGGAAAATGCTTACATTTTACAACTTAGCACAGTATTGAGCATGTTGCCCTTAATTTCCTCTCACTGAGCATACATGTGTCCCATTATTCTGTCCACTTTCTGAAGCAGTTCTTCTTCATGTCTCTGAAAGCTGAGAGAAGAAATAGAGTGAATCCTGCTGCCAAATGCTATCCAAAGGAAAGGAAAGCTCAGAAATCATTCTGGTGTGTGCATACCCATCTTATTCCTCTGAACTGGTATGATGAACTTCTGGCTCTTTTGCAAAGGTGAAACCATGCATCGTATGTGTTCTGCACAGAGTCAGGACACGGATGCAGCCAGGATAGTGAAACTAAAGACATGCATGACTAATGACTTCCAGCACAGCTTCAGAAAATGGGGAATATTTTGAGATGGATTATTGGCGATATGTCTTTTACTGTAGTCATGTTTTAAAATTTTAAACATTTACTATACATTATAACCACACCTCAGATATTATGTGTTTATTAAAGACAGAAACAAAATAAATAAATTGTTTTATTCACTGTAGTGGAAAGAACACTTCATATTTGAAGATCAAATTTTCTTAGTGGATTGTTTTTTGCCTTTACTTTTCTAGGAAGCAGTAGGATTATTTTGAGAAAAGGTTCCCTTTCTTGTGTGTAGTTAGTTTCATGGACAAATAGTTTCTAATCTCAACTAATCAACAAGATGACTATAAGAAGTGAGAGGACATGTCTGACCTTATCAAGGGCTCTAGCCTTGATGATAAAAGCCTGTTGGGTTTCAGGGCACGATGCTCAGTTATGCCACTTGTGTGTTTGAGGAAACATTGGCAGCAAGAAGGTCACCCTTTCTTTCCTCTTCAGTTCTTCTCTGAAGTGGATTATAAAACTTTCATTCCAAATGTATCCACGTTTTAGAGGGTAGACAAGAACAACTTTGTCTCTGAAGACACTAGGGCACTGAGAAAAAGTGACTAATAATTGAAGTTGATCATTAATTTTGGAAATCAAAATAAATTATTTGTAAATTGAATAACCACATTTTGCATTTTCAACTTTTATATTGTTGATGTTAAAACTTATACAGCCCAAAATGTCAGTGATTTCCTTTTGTCACACCCTAGACAGATTTGGACCACTTTCCAAAGTTTTCTGCTTCTGGGCCATCTTGTGAAATAGAACTCTCAGCAGTCCCAATCTGCATAGACCTCTGGGCTACCAGAAGCACAAGCTAACTAAACCTCTTTTCTTTATCAAGTGTTTTTATTATTATAACACCGACTAGAATAATATCTTGAGCTTCACCAGTTTTTGAAAGACAAAAGATTGAGGTACCACACAGCTTTATTTCTTTTTTTTTTTTTTATAAGCAGAAATACATTAAAAAACAATTATCTGTTGATGTAAAAATAAGAATCATATTGGACTGGGTTTGGATATCTTATGAAAAGTATTTCTCTTTGGACTGAAGCTGTAGCTCACTGGCATCCATTTGCTCAGTGTGTGCAAGACCCTGTGTTCAAACCCCACCACTTCTGCAAACATCTTTTTTGATACTCCATGCTTTCAACGAAATATATCATGTATTTTAATTTGTACCTCAAATAACAGTACATCTTTCTTCCTCTCAAATAAAACAAACCTACTATGAAGTTTAAAAAGCATTATCAATAGAATGTATTACATTCTTGGAGAGAAGATTTTTTTTTTTTTTTTTTTTTTTTTTTGGCTGGCTCAGGCTGCCTTGAGGGTGGGTCTGGTAAGGCAGGTGGAGCTGGGGCTTGAACCGCAGTATCCTGCACCTGACTGTGTTTGCATAAGCAGGTGCTTTAACAACTGAGCTGAGTGGCAGGCCCCTCATTCTTGGAGAGAATTACAATTAAACATAATTTCCAGAATTCCTGAATATCCAGGAACATGTTTTTTGTGCATAAAAGCTTTTTAAGAGGAATGATTCTAATAAAATATACATAATACGAGAATTAACTGCTTGCCATCAGTATGATACAATCACACAACTATAAATGATTTCTGTCTTTTACCTGTACCATTAGATAGGCCATTTGAATGTTTAAATAGCTTTCCCCCTTCTTTTATGAGCCAATTTTAAAGCTTCTCACATGCATATAAACTGTTTCCTTTTTTACAGAACTTTCCATATACACAAAAGTACACTTTCCCCATTCCGTTGATGAGAAAAGTCATAGCCAACTACAACAGAGACTACTCAGCCATTCCCTGTAGAGAAAGTGTAAGTAATGTAACATTCCTTGGGGTCACTCTCGATCTCCTAAAATGCTACATCGATCAAACTGAAAAGGGTACATTAGACCTTAGAGTTCTCTTTTTCTAAAATTAGCTATTTTATTTCATTTACTAAATTATCACATCAGTCAAGACAAGAAGTTAAGTTCTCAAGCTTCACGCTGTCTGAGGCATGATTTTTCAGGGCTACTTACCATTTTCTTGACATTGCAAGAAGAACTGTTATATAAGAGAAGAGCAGAAGTGTTGCCCTGAATCCTTCAAGCTAATTCACTGTTGAAGGTAAATATTCAGGTTTAAAATAGCAAAGTAAAAGTTCTTTGTCTGACAAACATCACTGAGAAATACATGGGTAAAATAATTTTTATTATTCTAAACTTTTGCTATCAAAATTAAAGGTCTATGAGGTCCATAAAAAAATCAGAGAATTAGATTGCAATTTAAGAGAGGCATTTATTGGCAAGGGTAAAGAATAATGCAAAGAATATTGTCTTTTTAGCCACTTTATTATAAACTAGCAATGCAAAGTTTCATTTATCAGAAATGTATTATGGGAACAAAGAGAAATGTATTATGGGAGACTATTTTAAAATATCCAAATGATAGATATTCCCTTCCTGTTTTTAGAATAAATGGCTTACTGTAACAGAGGAGATTACAGCCCTTGCCTCAAAAATTTCTGGGAAAATTAGCTATCAAAAGCTTTAAAACCATTTGTCTGTTTCTTATGGCTCTCTTATCTTTTCAAAGGAATTTTAGTAAAGATATAAGTGGTTT
Organism: Ctenomys sociabilis; assembly: GCA_004027165.1. NCBI lineage: Eukaryota > Metazoa > Chordata > Mammalia > Rodentia > Ctenomyidae > Ctenomys > Ctenomys sociabilis. The sequence continues at coordinate 12,377 of PVKA01017027.1, read as the reverse complement.
CAAAAAATCATGCATTATAAAGATGATACCTGTATAGGCACAAAAATCTATGTTTTTAAGATATATTCAAATCAGAAACTAAATTGAGAGGTTCATGCTAGGCCACTACAGCTTGATGGCCATGATAGCAAGATTTCTATAATGATGCATTCTGGAATCAGAAGCTGCACATTTGAGTAGTTATTACATATGTTAATGGCTTGGGGAATATATGCTTTTATATTCATTAATTGTCACAAGAATCCTAACTCTACCCTTTTTATAATCCACTCCAATTTCCACATAATATATAAGTTTTAATAAAATCATTAACCAATTGGCAAACTATATATATCAAACTTTAAACATTGAGCACTCATGTGTAGCTTGAAGTACCTCCAGACGACATTGAAAATTTTTACACCAAATTTAATTCATTAATATTGATACATTAACAAAGATAGTATTAATATATAAATAAATTTAATGAAAATATGTGGAATTCAGTATGTATTGTGATGCGTATCCATTAAATATAGTACTTTTGGGAATTTAATTTGTTATGCATTTATTAGGAACAAATGGCGTGAACTATTTTGCAATAAAATAAATTAAAAAATGTTAATGGTTCAATTGGATTCTTTAGTAACTGTTTAATTATTGATTGCAACAGTAATGAATATGTTAGCAGTTAAATAAGTTGCCTAATTTGTCATTCGTTGAAAATTATCTTAGAATATAATATATTTTTAATTTCTTTAAGTATTTATTTAGTTATTCATTTGGTACAGGATTTCACTATGGAGCTCACTAATAGTGATCTTCCTGTCTCAGCCTCCCCAACCCTAGAATTATAGGTATGTACCATGGTTCAAGGCTGGCACAGCACTCCCGGGATTCTGGGGTCCACATGGGCTTTGGCACTTGGGATCAAACTCTGCACCAGGCAGGTGCTTAGAATGTTCACTTATCTCCCCAGCCCCTGAAATTATATATATATATATATATATATTATATATATATATATATATATATGTATATATGTATATATATGTATATATATATAGTGTATTATATATATATATAAATAGATAGATATTATCTTCAAATGAAAAGGCATTAACAAGAATTGATGCGAATATTCTTAGATAAATAGAAATCTAATTACTAAAAACCATTCCGACTTGACAAGTATATCCTGACAACAGGAACGTGGATGTTGGGAATGGCTTCAAATTATAGACAGACATTCTTTAATACAGATAGAAATATACATTTGGGAGGACAGTAAATGTTACACTTTGGTTGTAAATATACATATTTATTTATTTTTTGCTTTGTTTTATTTTTTGGTGGAAACAGGGATTGAACTCAGTCCTTTGTGCTTACCAGGGAAGCACTTACTCTACTGAGTCATCTCCCTGTCCCCTGTAGTAAGTATTTTTAAATTACTACTCTATTGTAATTTTTTTATTCATAATATATAAGCAATTATTTTAAAAGCTCTACATTTGTTCACTCATATCTGTTGAAAATAATTAGTTACCTTGTTCAACAAATAACCATTAAGAAAACAATATACAATGTATTAATTATTGAATCTGTTCTAATAATTTGATTTGAAATTGTCTCATTCCTATTTGTTCTTCAATAAAATTATGGAAAAATAATTAGTCGTATTCTGATAAGTTTTTACATTAACTTTTTTTCAAAATGTGTGACAATAATGAGCTTGTTTCAGTAAAACAGGGCTCAAGAATAGTCTGAGGACAATGGACATTTGCTTTGTATCTATATCTCTGAAATCTTATAATATGAATTCATTTATATCAGACTTCTGTCTCTCTCTTTCTCTCTCTGTCCCTCTGTCTCTCTCTCTCCTCTCATTTAACCCAGAGGAATTTTACTGAGCTCTATCTCCAGCTTTATTTAATTTTATTCTGAAAATATTCTCACAAAGTTTCTAAATTGCCTATTCCCTTCCCTGTCACTTTTCGATCATGAGATAGAATCTCAACCAATTGCCCATTGCCCAGGCTATCTAAGGCTCTGTAGTCTTCCTGTCTTGTCCTCTGAAGTCCCTGGGATGGCAAGCGTGTGCCTCTGTACCCACTTCTGGCTTCTTTTCCTTAGGATTACATTTTGCATATATATCATGATGTTGGGTGAGGAAACAGCTTACTTATTTTAGTTACTGTATATCTCACTTTGTGAATGAATGATAATTAAATTTGAATTCCAGTAAGTGTTCATGCATAATTCCACTAAAACATACTTTCTAGTAGAACTTCTGTGCATTAATATTCCTTTTATTATTCCTGCATTATTATGACCTTTTTGCCTAAATTTACATATATTATTGTGAAGTAAACTACTATTTTTGATATAGTTTCCTTCCCTTTCTGCCTTTGTATCCATAGTGCCTGTCCTGCTGTGATATTGTTTTTATTTCTTGTATACTAGCTTTTATTTCATATGTTCTCTGTTGATTTTTTGCATAAAATAGCTTCCCAGACTGTCTTGGGAGAAGGATTTACAAAATTGACATTGGTTTTAGCAAAATCACTTCTTGGAGATTTGTTTGTATGTTAGAAACCAAGATAACACAATAAAGACATAATTTTATTTTTGGCATTCCTATCAATCCACTTTGCCATCAATGAACTTATAGACACAGACATATAAACAAGTAAAGACAATTATATGTAGGCAGTAAAGGTATTTAGTGTGTGTAACTTGCCAAAGAACACCACTAGCCTAGACTTTTTAAGTGAGAACATTCAAAAAGTGTTTCTAAAAAAAAGAGAATGCCCCTCATTTTAGATTGCATGATTTTTCTTCGTATTAACCTTTCTGCTTGAAATGATGCTGAAAACTGCAGCTATGTGCAAAAAGAATAATTTCTTAGACACGACATAATAGGCTTAATTATTTGTATTCCCATTAATAATAAATGAGTTTTCAACAGTTATAAATTAATTGAAGAGATCCAATAAGAATTGTATTGCAGCAAATAAAAATTGCATAACTTTTAAACCACCATTTATTCATTGACATAGCCACTTAGACACCGTTGTTGAAGTAATTGCCCATATTTTGCATTTCTAATTCGGTCTGACCTTCCTTGCCATATACCCATGGTGCATACTGTTGGTCTCACTGCTGTGCTCACAGTAATTAGGTGCTAGTCCCGCTTAATTTTCATGGTCATTTTGCTGATAATAGTACATGAACAGAGAAAGAGGAAAAATTTTCATCTATGACTCTTAGAACTCTGGCCATTAGAGTTGGGGCTATTATTGGGGAATATCATTAGTAAGAACAGTCCAGTATATACCTATGTCAAAGCAACAATCTATAGCGCAATTAATTGTAAAGATTCCTTTTGGAGTAATTAGTCGGAAATACTGCTTCACTCTTGACAAATTTGCTTCTAAAAAGACAAATCATATTCTGTATTTGCTTATTACTCAGTCGCCTGCCACTTTGATTTTATCAAAAAATCCTTTAATAAAACTAGTATAACTTCCAATTAAATAAGAAATTATGAAGGCATAACATGTTGAAAAATATACCTCGTCTTCTCACAGGCATGTTTTAGCAATCTTTCTATTTTAACAAGGACAGGGAAAGTGGACGTGTTAATGCTACCACTGTCATTAAGGTAAGAGGCTGAAGGACATTAGTTCAGAAGGACAGAAACTGTTAGAAATATGGTTGTGAACTTCTCCACTTTAGAAACAAAAATTGGATTTGAAAAGACATCAAAACACATATGAACACACCAGGGGTTGATTGTGTTCTCCACAATCTTCAGAAACACATCAAAGGAAATCTAACAAGCAACTTCAAAAGCCTGTTAGTCTCACTGCAAGCTGCCGTTAGGGGAGAAAAGGGCTGTTAAAGGCCTTATTGAAGAAAATGACAGTATCCACAGAGAGCACAAGGAGATTGACCTACAAACAATTTCGTGAAAAATATCACCAAAAGATAATACAAATTTCCCCTAGAAATTGAAATAAGACCAGAGTGTACTACGGATGCAAAAAGTATGAAATTGAAGCAAATACTAAGCATTGAAAGACTCAGCTCACTGCAATTGTGTTTATAGGATGTGTAACATGAAAGCTTTATGTACGTTAAGGAAGAAATGGAAAAGGGTTCACAAATATTTACCTAGCACTTTCTACAAAGGATGTGAGATTGAAGATCACCTTGAATTATTTTAATTAAAATGTTTGCTTACTAAAGTGATTTGTCTTTTTTGTGTTAATGGTAATTACAAGCCAAGGCCTCACACTGGCTGGTCTCTTCCACTGACCTGCACCCAGTTCTCATTTGTCATTTCTAGGATTCAAGTGTTGAGCGCTTAAACACATAAAAGCACATGAGAACATAGAGAAAGGCAGGACATCTATTGTGACATAGCCACTGTGATAATGTTGGTGAACATTTTCATATATATATATATATATATATATATATATATATATATATATATATATATATATTCTGGTGAGATACCTCTAAAAATTCCAGAACTTTTCTCCAAGCTATCAGAGTATTGTCTCTAATACTTTTAGAGTTCAGAACATCCCTAGAGATTGCCATCCTTTTTAAAGTAGTTGTTTTGCTAAAGGTTTTATGCAGTCTCCAAGCAAGAGCTTTCTATATTCTTTGACACTTTGCTGCATACGTAATACTCCTACTGTAGTTTGGAATGTATCTAAAAGGTCTTCCAGACGAAACCCTTCACAGTGAATCTAGAATAATCTCTGCTGATTTTGTATCACATTTAGTTTTCCATCTAACTCTCTTCTTCTCACCATTACAGATTTTTCAGTGATAAGTACTGCCCAATAATCATCACTAGGCACATATCTGCTTCAGATAATGGTCCTTTAGAATCTGCTCAATAACCTCCTGTTGATATTAGTCTTTGGAACAGACTAAATGAAACTTTTGAAAAAGTTCTTCCGTTCTGGTCATGCAAAATCAACTCCATGAGAACTGAAATACTGATATCAGCCGATATGTGGTACAGAGCCTGCGTAAAGCAATCAATCACTGATGGAAAGGCCAACTAGAATGCCTTCAGGTAATGTACTGGCAATTAAATATATCAGGCTTTTGGTGAGGGAACTGAGGGAACAGAAGTTGAATCAATGTTTAGTGCTGGGGAATGCTGATACATTAGATAAAACACATTAATCACCAAATTAGAGTCAAAGCTAAGAGGCTTCCTACCTATCATATAAAAAGATGGTTTTCTCTTTAGTAGGAGGAAGAAAAACATGAGAATCACGACTGTAACTTAATATTAGCAGTAGAAGTTCAAAAGAAATTTTACTTCTTAGTTTTGGAAAGCTCCACTATGACAAGGTCACATCTGTGTTGGAGATGGAAGCAGACTCTGAGATTGAGAATAAAGGCACCAGAGTTAGCTCCCCCAAGTACCTTGTAACTTTGTGGCTCCAGAAGTATTCACATTCTTTCTCCAGATGTTTCTTCCCGTGCTTGAAGGCTATACAAATAACTTGGCCTTCTATGAAAACATTTGACTGAATAAATGACATTTGACACAGTAAGCTGCCATGGTAGAAGTCAAATGTACAGGCATTAGTGTGTGAAGCTGCAAAGGGAAGAAAGGAAATATAGAGAAAAATCGAAAATGGTGGCAGAAGAAAAAATTATGAACTCCATTTATTCATTCCAAATATAAGTCCTTTGCCTGAGTGAGAACTGGCTGTAACTTTTTTTCCACTCTGCATTGTCTAGTCACTGTGATGGTGGCCTCTTCTGATGTGCAGACGTTTTTATTTTTTTTTTGTAATAAGATGAGTTCCAATTTATTGATTCTTCATAATACTTCCTGTGGTGATTATGGATGTACTCATAAAGTCTATGCATTCGCCTATATCTTTAAGAGTTCTAGCTACTCTGTCTTCCAACATTTAGTTTTAGATTTTTTTAATGATTTCATTTTTAATGTAGTGCATGGTGAGAATATAGATATAGGTTTAATCTGCAATATATATATGGCAAGTTTTCCCAGCACAATTAATTTAAAAAGGCTAAGTTTCTTCCATTAAACCTGTTTGGCTGTTTGTCATAGATAAGGTAGCTTAGTGTATGTGGCATTTCTGTGCCTTCTAATCTGTTCCAATGATCTTCAGACTTTTTTTACCAGTATCATGCTGCTTTTTATCATGGTGGCTTTATTCAGGATTGTGAAGTTCCTTGCTTTGCTTTTGTGGCCCAGAATTGCATTTGCTATTCTAGGACTCTTCTGCTTTTAAATGAAGTTTACAATTCTGTTATCTAATTTTGTGAGTTATGCCATTGTGTATTTTAATTAGAGCTTATAAATATATACAGAACTCATAAAGTCAGACCTCCTAAATATAAAGACCCAATCCAAAGAAGAATTTCTGAGATGTGTAGACACTTCTCAGATGAAGACATATGAATGTCATATAAATATTTTTAAAATGTTCAAAATTAGTGGTCATTCTAGAGATTCAAATTAAAGCAATAATGAGATTTCATCTCACTCCATAAAAATGAATATTTTCAGAGTTTTTGTTTCAGTTTTTTCTTTTCTTGAGTTAGAGTTTCACTTTACAGTGGAAGATGGCTTTGAACTCACAAGTAGCCCAGCCTCGCCTTCTAACCCAGAGTGACCCTACTGTCTCAGGCTCCCAAGTGCAGAGATTGCAGGTATGTACCACAATGTTCAGCTAGCAATGCCTGTTTTCAGTAATAAATGACGGTGGAGCTGTAGAGAAAACAAAACCCTTCTCCACTGTTTGTAGAAGTGCAGATTGATGCAGTCACTGTCAAAATCAATGTAGAGATTCCTCAGAAAACTAAAATCATAGGTTCCATTTGACCCAGCTACTATCCTTCCTGGTATTTTCCAGAAGCAAAAGCATTATACTGGAGTTATTTATGTGCATATCAGTTTGTAGCAAATTTTGTAGTGGCTAAATCTTAGAAACAGTTCAAATGCCCATCTATGGAAAGTGGTTAAAAAAATTTGGAATTGTATTTTTTAACAAAATGGAATACTACTCCATCATAAAGAAGGATGCATCTGAAACATATTTTTGTAAATGGATGCACCATACCCATTTTTCTAAGAGACAAGAAAAACAATACAAATAATACAGAATCTCAAAACAATATGAAAGAAAGTTAACAGGATTTATTATATTACATATCATTATCTTCAGAGTAGTTGCTCAGATTACAAAATATAGGCATGCAAAATTGATCAAATAATACAAGTAGCTCTTTTCAGTGAACTCATGAAAATTAGTAGTTAAACTATCATAGCTAATATATACTCTTATCTTCCTTCTTTTTCTCCTCTCCTCTAACTTTAATTTACTTTTTCCTTTGTTATTAACTTTTGAGCAGTTTATTTCACTTTCACAATATGTACTATACTTTTCAGAACTATTTTACTTTCTAACACTAGGGAGACAATACAATGTTTCACATGTGAGTCTAGTTTGTTTCATTTAAGATCTTTAATTGCATCCATTTACCTATAAAAGCTTCAAGTTTATCTTTTTTATAGTTGAGTAGTACTCCATGTACAGAAATCACATCCTTTTTATACTTTTCTAGCTGATGGGAATTTTGATTATTTTCAGAATTGAACTGTTGGGAGCCATTCCAAGATGGCGACCGCTCCTTGCTCCCCCGCCCATCGTGTCTGCAAAGATGGCGCCCATATCCGGCTTCCTGGTTCTTGTTGCTGTGCCTGGGCCCCTCCTATCCAGAGAAAAGCCCGCCGTTTTATGATCCTACCAATGCCATTTAAACATGTGTACAATTGTGATTGGTCTGTAAAGTCTATATAGCTTCTTGTATCAGGAAATCCGCCATGCTTGCACGGTAGGAGCCGCGGATAGCGGAGGCATGTAGAGGCTTGCATCCCACTCGATAAAGGCTTGCTGAACCCTGCGTATGAGTGTCTGAGTGTCTTCTTCCGCGGGACGGGAGCGGCGCCGGACATTGAACTTTTATAAACTGTACAGCTGTTAACATAGGTACACATATATTGCTATGGTATGATGTTTTTGATAGTCTTCAGTGAAATGTATGAAACTATGTTCTTAAATGAAATCAGTTGAACACATGTTTCAATAGTGCATGATCTGTCTGGTATGCGAAGCCAAACTTGCAAATGAGAACCAAAATATATAAAGATATTGTGAAATGTTCAGAACGTATGCAAATGGGAAGTGAACAAGGAAGTAGGAGCTGAAAGCAAGAAAGGGAAAAAAGAATGAAAGGAAAAATTGGAACAAGAGGTTTGTAAATCCCTAGGGGAAGAAGGGTCGAAGGGAAGGGAATTGTTCTGGGAAAAAAGCAGAATCAAGTTGCATGATACACAGGCACGAGTTCCCTATGGTGAATGCGATCACTATGTATATCAAAAAAGTACCAACAACAATAGAAGAGCTAATAAAGACAATACTTACAGTGACATTTGTATCTAGTGACCTGAAAAGTCTTAATGGCCTCTAAGAATGGACATTGAAGAGGGATAATGAAGTCCCAAATATGCACACGCTATTGGCTGTTTGCCTAGTACATGAAGGAATGTTCATCACTGTAATGTGGTGGGTCCACAGTGGTAAAGCATGTATTGTCTTTCTCAGTAAGCAGATAATGCAAGATGCCAGAGGTTGACTCTAAACCCCACCTTCTAGCAACATTAATTTTGTTTCCTGAAATATTCTATATTTTTATAGAATATTTATGCAGTATAAACTAGGTAGCTGATAGTTGTCAAGCTGATTAATGCATTTTTTCAGAAGTAGTTTGTCCTCACATGGTGTAAATAATTGTATATATTTATGGTCTTACCATACAGCTTTACTGATTTTATATCATGTGTCATCCTTATAATCAAAAGTAATACAGGATATCCAGATGTTCTCATGAATTTTGTATTGGTTTCTATGACATAGTGATTCTATCATTTTAAGCATTTGAATGAACAAGAAAAGGCAGTATTATATTACACATGTTGGGACAGTATTATATTACACATAGCCCCACATGTGGAAAATAAACTATGTAATTTTAAGGAACTCTGTTATTTTGAAGGTTTAAGAACAAAATCATGGGCTTTTCAGGAAATCATCCACTGAGCCAGTAAGAACTATGCCCAAATCACTAGTAATGAGAAGCTTCCATGGGTATAGCTCAGTGGCACAGCACCTCCTGGAAAGTTCAAGTTCCTCAGTTTGATTCCCAGTACAAGACAAGGAGGAGTAAGAAGAAAAGAAGGTAATGCAATACTTGGGAAACTTCATAAAGTTTCATGACAAAGTATACTTCATAATACAGCTTTTCTCTGTTTACTTATAAAATAAAATGCTAAAAGGTGTACCTTGATATAGCTAATATATTGTGTCAAAGTAGAAAAGCAAGTTCTACTGCAGCTGCCATAAGAACAACAGGAAACTAGTAATTGTGCAAAAATAGAGCAAGGATAAAAAATAAATTTTTGTACATATAATTGTTCAATTCACTAGTAAATTGCAAATAAAACAATTACTACAGGGGCTGGGGAGATGGCTCAGTAGAATAAGCTCTTCCTTGGCAAGCACAAGGGCCTGAGTTCAATCCCCAGATCCACAAAGAAAAGAAATATATAAAAACCATATATATATGTATATATATATATATATATATATATATATATATATATGAATAATTTGGATTTCCATACATTTCTAGTGTGTACCATAGATTTCAATGAATCTGTATTTTATTAAAAGTCTAACATATGTCTATTCTGTGACATAGTTTTCTTAAGTACTTGGTCTGAAAAAATAAAAGCTATTTATATACAATAAGTTTCCATTATAGGATTTGAGTAGCTATGATATTATTAGTCAAAATCTGGGGGGAAATTCTACATCCATAGAAGAATGGATGAATAAGTGGTGCTATAGACATATACTCAAATAATTATCAGTCATTGATGATGCAAAAGTATTAATACCAGCAGTTGACTGGAGACAGTAGATGGTGAGGGGAGTGACCAGTAGTGCGAGGATGAATTTAAAAACATCAATAAATAGTAAACCTGTGGAGATGATGGATACAATCACTGTTTTGATTATGATAAATTAAGGGTACATATATAAAAACTGTACAAAGTTATCAAAATTGTGAAAATTGAATATCTTAGATTATTATAAATCATTTATTTCATTATTTTATTTATATCAATAGAACAGTTAATACAATAACAACATTTACTACAGTGGCCCCTATAGAGTATAAATTTAACTACACATATTTTGGTTAATCTTGTGAAATCTAATGAAAATTAATGGCAATTTATCATACAAACTTTTAAGAATATTTTTCTTTGTTCAAGAAATAGAAGCTGTATAATCAAGAAACAAGATGATTAGATCCAAAAATAATATCTAGGAGCTGTACATAGGGCTCATTAAATACCAACTCTGTGTCAATAATTCTAACAGAAGCATGAATTCCAACAGAAAAGTAGGAATGAAAACATTTTCAGTTTTATACAAATTATTATATAAAAAGAATATTTGAGCATATGGCATTTAAACATCTGATTCTACTATTAATTCATGCACTGAGTGCTAGAAATGTTGAGAAAGTGCTGGAGCTATCTCACACTGGCCTGACACAGGACTAAGGGAATTATTCCGTGAGGAGAGGACACCCACTCTGAATATGAAGGGCTAGTGTTCAGAAATGTCAGGATGCAGGAGAAATGCATCATTTCTACATAGGCCAGTAGGATATGATGCATTTCGTTACCTAAAGTGAAAAGCAAGTTTAATAATAAGGTAACTTTAGTAAATTTTAAATAAGAATTTAATTTTTATTGATAATTATGTAAGGCACATATAATTTGATAAATTGTGCATTGAAAGGAATTAGACTTCCTGAGAAGGGGTTCCAGGACAGACTTGTATGTGAATGGTATCATTTACATGAGGAAAGTACTGTCAAAGTCCTAGCTGAAGGGATTTGATGCTCAGTCTTAAATTATCTTTGCCAAGTGTATATAGCTATAATTATAACAATACTTATTATAAATAAATACATAGAATAAATGTGTACAAAATTATGAAACTTCATTAGAATAAATGTAAAGAAATGTAGTCATACTGTAGACATTTTCCAAATTTATAGCAGTGCAATTTACCATAGCTGAATCTCAGAAACAACACAAATGCCTGTTTATATTTGTTTATTTTCAGAAAGCATCAAAAAGTGAATTTATTTAACCATACTCAGCTGATAATACAACAAGTGGGTGAATAATTCATGCTACAGCATGCTGAATGAACTGAAAACAAAAAGTTGTTTGGAAGGAGGCAGAGGAAATTTGTCCTGTAAGAATCAGAACCGAGGGGCTCCATAATCATCTGGCATCCATTCAATGCTGTATCTGTGATTAGAAATGTACATGATAGGAGCTCCAGGGATCTTCTGGATTCTCCGTTTAAGGTCCCGGTCAACTGTGGCCACAATGTAACACTTGTGCTGAGTTGCTCTCTGCACTAAGCAGTCGTCTGCGTAGGTCCCTTTATGTGTGCAAGGTAATCGTTCAAACCACAGATCCTCGGCAATCCTTAGGGCTACTCGATACTTCTGTCCCAATTCCTCAGTTTCCGCCATTACACAATCAGTTATAAAAGGGATACACTTAGCACACAGACAGCCCATCATTGCTTGTACCAAGTCCAATTTGGCTTTGATGGAAAAGTCGATAAAGTTGGTATCAACCAGGATATGATAAAGTGGGCCCAGCTGTGTATTGTACTGGAAGAATAAGCAGGAAGGATGTTGGGGGACTTCTCTTTCCTTTAGAGCACTGGGATCTTTCTTTTCGTTCTTTTTAGGTTTTAATCTATCCTTTTCTTTGAGTCTCTCATCTCTGAGACTAAGCATCTGCTTCATGGTCACATACTTTCTTGTTTTCTTTTGTTTCCCCATGCTCATGCCGCCATCCTGCTTCTTCCAGAGTCCACAAATGCCTGTTTAATGAGGACTGTATAAAAATGATATTGTATTCTTACACAATGGAGCATTACTCAACTATAAAAAAGATAAATTTGAAGTTTATATATGTAAACAGATGCAACTATAGATGATGTACTAATAAGTGGAATAAATCAGACCTGCAAGTATAAACATTTTATTGTCATCCTAGTGCAAGAACTTGAAAGAGTAAATAAAATCTGAAGGGCAAAATTGATACTGTACAACAGAAAGAAAATGTTCGCTTGTGCTGTTGGGCTATATCCCTGGTCCCTGAAAGAATATGTTCAACAGAAAGGAACAATTGGGAGGAGAAAAAGGGAAAAGAAAGAAAAGAG